>JASDQU011103867.1:0-30198 GCA_032191745.1 Picea mariana | reverse complement strand
ATGGAATGTCTAAAAAAAGAAAATCCTTATGTTTAGAATCTTAACTATTTTTTTTATGTCCATCTACTTTAATTTTAATGTAGACAAATATGTGCGCGATATTAAAAGCATCATTAAAAGTGGAAAAATGAAGGGATAATTATTGGATTCATGGATATAATAATAATAATAATAATAATAATCTATTTTTAAGGTCATGGCCAAGCCACACCAAATTGGTGTATGAGACCCCCTTGTTTGTGGGACAAGGGACTCCCCTTCGCCCAACGATTTGACTGGTAAAGTCTACAAAGGTATACATACTCTACCCCCCTTTGGATTTGAACTTGTGACCTCTTAAGAGGAAACACATGTTCTTAACCATTAGGCCAGGCTGTATCCCTTTGGTTTAAATTGATCGATTAAGTGTTTTGATCTCTTGCGCTATAATTTTAAGGCGATTTAGGATTGGTTGTGTTAGAATTCTTGCTCACAAGAAATTTATGATAGCAAATGATTGTTAGACCTTAGATCTCTTGCGCAATAAACTATTTGTCTTTATCCTTTTGCCTCAATTTAAGGTGATTTATAAGTTAAGGTCGGTGATTAATTAAGTATTTAGATTACTTGTGCGCCATCTAATAATGCTAATCAGGTAATAGTACGATTGGGTTTGACTTTGTTTCCTATTGCGCCTTGGAATAACCATAATGATTCTCTTACGTCTTAAAAATATATGTGGTTAGATTACTTGTGCCTTGATTGTAATGTTGATGTCTGACTAGTTAAGTAGTTAAACTTCCTTGCATCATGAATAAGTTTGAGAATACTCTTGCACCCTTGGTATGTTGACGTGTGATTATGTTAAAGTTGTTGTTCTTGATCACTTATATTGTTGATGTGTACTTGATTAAGTAATTGGGTTATTGCGCCATGTAAGATGTTGATACTTGTTGAATAAGTAACTAGCTTACTCTTGCGCTAGTGAAACTTGTTGATGTGTGATTGATGGTCTACTCTAGAGTGAGATGTGATTGATTTAGCGGGATTTAGACACCTCATTTTTCATTAGAACAGTCGTCATCCTTGAGACCTTAAATGGTTAAAATCAATTGGAGCCTAGGCTTCAGCGTTGCTTATGTGTCTTGGAGGTCCTATCCTTATAGGGTAGGTTGGGAGGGTAATATCTTTTGTCATTATTATGATTGTCCTTATCATACTTAAGTGATGTTATGTTATCTCATGTTAACTGGATGTTATCTGATGATTCTCCTTATGATATGAATTGAATGATTTATGATTTGTGTTGTTATGCGTCGGTATTAATTGTAGAATGCAATGATGTTGGCATATTGTTAATTAATGTATTAATACATCGATATGCATATCATGGTTCATGGTGATGATGTGTCGACATTGTGTCGTAATTTATTGTTAATGCATTAATATTGTTTCATTAATATATGTGAATGATGTGTCGATGAGGTTGTTATTTATTGAGATGTTTTAATTTTCTAACCCAACATTAAAAAGAAAAAAAAATCATGTTGCACATTCATTTTGATGTCGTAACGGATGGGTCGTTACAAAAGGAATCCAAATTTAGGGAACCCAAATACATTACCTAGGTTAAGAAAGAATCCCTTGCAATGGAGTGATTCTTTCACTCCATGTTTCATGAGTTTGTCAAAGATGAAATGACATAAATAAGAAGCATAGTAAATAGAAGATGATAAAATCTCTCTAATGAACAGATTCAAGAGACGAATTCAAAAGATGGGTTCAAGAGCCAAGTTTTTCTCGAACCCATGATATAGAATTATTTCATATCATCAAGATATATTTGCTATTGAAATATCTTATAGCTAAAGTCTCAAAGTAGAGGATTTCACAGAAGAAATAGATTTTCCATAGTATAGAATTGTCGGATGGAAAATTTGAGGTTATGTGAAAATCTATGTTCAAGATAAAAAAAATGCTGTTTCTAAGATGATAGATGAAATTTGTGTCATGGACCATAAATATGGTTCCTCTAGCTTTACATGAACACAAGAAAAATCCATCTGGTTACATGATTACCCCCATCCTTCGGGTACAACGTACGGGGAAGGAAGGGAAGCAAGGATGATTTTAGGGGCTAAATTTAGGCTCATGAGATAATTTTCCATGGTTTTTCACCAAAAAAATTAGCCAATCTAAAAATAATTCGCCCAAATTCTATAGGATAAAATTATTTTACCTTAAAAATCACAAATTTTTTATACAAACTATATAAAATCCTTAGAAATTTGAATATTTTTACAAAAATATTGTCAAACATTTATAGTTGGCATATGAAGGACTAGTAAGATTCGTCAAGGATTTTACATTTTAAAATAAATTTTCATCCTTAAAATCACCCTGAAGCGAAGTAGAAAATCCAATGAACTAGCCTATGGATGCTAGAATCCTACCTCCTAATGCTTCATTCCAAAATTGTCTCTTATTACTTAGTATAGTAAATGCTTTTATATATTTATGTATAGCGATAAATAACTAGATAATTCTGAAAACTATGAATGAGTATGCTTATAGCTAGAAAGTGGAGGATGTAGTTTTCCGTATGGCAAGCCTTCACTAAAGAAATGTGTACCATTTTTGTGTCTTATATAAATGTATGGCTATATTTGTAGCTTTAAATTTTTTATTTTTTTTAATAATTTTAATATTATACATAAAAATAATATATGACCATTTGAAATAGGTTAGTAAATTAAAAATTAAGCAATCTACTATCCTAATAAAAATCAAAATATTCTACAATTTAATTATTAAACATTGTATACAATTAGATTTATCAAAAATTTCAATGTTAATGTATTTGTTGCATTATGCATTCTTGTACATGAAAACAAGAAATCCATGAAGGAAATATTCTTGCATGATCCAAACCCATGAATGCACTCTTTTCCCAAGATCCAAATCTTGATAAGTCAATAGTAACTATCGTTAACAAATAAAGCACAAACAAGACAAGTCAAGAACTAGAAAGAAAGACTATGACATTTTGTCGTCATGTTTTAATCTCATGAGATCAATTTATAATACATGGATTTGGCCACTTCTACATCTAGATATCACTGACAACTCATCAAAGGATCATGACAACACCTCATAAATATATGAGGATTACAACTCATAATTAGGTGTCTCAAACTTTGTGATTGTCTAAGACTCACAGTCTAACATCCCTACTTCTATCACAAGTCTGAATAAGTGTACTAGTAAGGAAATAATAGTTGGTATCATCTTTATTCTTAAATCTAAATCTTCCAAACTGAGCTTCGATGAAGAAATGTATGAAAAATTACCAATCGTACTTCAAAACTTGAAGCCTAATTATTTGATATTATCCCCTATTAGGTGGAAGGAGAGATTGTTTTGAAGGGATCGAAGCTTGATCTTTTGGATTCTTCTATTCTTTAATGATATAAGATAGTTTTTCAATTGACCACTAACCTTTTTTATGTGAAGAATGTGGTGGTTTTGGTTGACCACTAACCATTTTGAGAATATCCTCCATTCCTAAAGGTGTGGAGAGTATCATGTTGTTTTATCAATGTACTTCCCTGTTGAGATGTAGAGAGTACCATCTTTGGATTTATGTTTCAATTTCAAAAAATATATATAATTGTGCCCGAATCATGCCCAAAATCATCTAGAATAGTTGTTTGAAATATTTTTTTTGTCATTTCTCCATGCAAATGCATCTTTACCAATGTCTAGATTAGAAAGTAACACTTTTGTATCTTATTTACTTGTTGATTCTATTTCCAAGAGCTTATCCAACCATAATGATTCACTTAACGTTCTTCTTTTGATATTTTTTTAAGAGATTATTTGTCTTCCCACAATACGTCTTTACCTATGTCTTGAAAATTGATTGTATTATTATATAGATTTGAATTGTGATTTACATATTTTTCTTTCTAACCATTTAAATTAATTATCTTTTATTACTTTAAAATTTAGTATAAAATTAAAAATAATTAATATAAAAAAAAAACCATTATAAATTTCTTAAATCAATATTTGTATATGAAAATGATGTAATTAATCAATCTTAAGCAACATTATCAACATAAATATATATACTTTTATTATTTTAACATAAAAATAAAACTAAAAAAAAATCATTATTTTTTATTTTTTTATTCATATTATTATATACTTATTATTTAAAAAAACTAGAATCCTTTAATATATTTCTTTTTATAATATACCCGTATTATATTTCACAAATTACAATGCTTTAATATATTTCCTTTTATGATATACCCATAACTTTACATATATTTTATGATATACCCATAACTCTACATATATTGATTTTAAAGCACGGATATCTATTCTCATCAAAATTTTCAGTTTCCAATTAAAAAAAAAATGATAAATCTAAAACCAAAAATAAAACTATATTAATAAATAATAAGTATAACTTACATAGATATTGATTGATCTAAATATAAAACCCAAAATATCGATCAGTAAAACACAAGATACTAATCGGTGTACAACTTAACCTAAACATAATAGAAGAATTCATGGCTAAACGCATAATTGACTGGACTTAGCTATGGTGCAATATACTAGCACAGCCGCTAACTCACGGCTGAGAACACCAAAAGGTATCGGCTGAGAACATGTGTCTCAATATAAAACGTCTGTGGTAATCTGTTTGTGGTAATCTGAAACGTTTGACTGCATTAGGTTTATAAATGGAACGTGTGGCAATTACATATCCTTACAGTAATTTTTTAATGTGATTAGGTAAATGTTAAAAAGTAAACATGTTAACGGATGCCTTAATAAATGCAAGAAAGTGATGAACAATAAATCTGACCCATTGATTTTGGAGGACGACTAAGAATATGCCAGCATCTTCAATGCATAGCCTTTAGATTAGCGTTTAAGGTTAAATAAGGTTAAAAGATTATTAATTGTGCCCATTGCCAATAGGTGTACGCCTTTCGACGTAATTACTATTCACAGAACATCAGCCTGTCTAAATAGATCATCGAGATCATTTTGGGTACCCCTGAAC
Source organism: Picea mariana (assembly GCA_032191745.1). Taxonomy (NCBI): domain Eukaryota; kingdom Viridiplantae; phylum Streptophyta; class Pinopsida; order Pinales; family Pinaceae; genus Picea; species Picea mariana. The sequence goes on along the minus strand of JASDQU011103867.1, from coordinate 25,136 downwards.
GGAAAGAAATGCCAAGCAAAATCATTGAAGACGTGGAGGATTGTACTCGTTGAGATCTTTGACTGACTGGAACCTCGAATTCACAATATATCTTAGATGATCTCTGGGCACACGACGGAGATGGCAATGGGTTTCCTAAGATTATGGGCAGTCCAGCTTGCATGAAGAAGATTATATTGAAGAAAGGTGTATGTATAAAACATATATTGAACTATGTTAATGAAAGATCTTAACGTAGCCGACATTAATGGTTGTATAAATTTATTATTGTATTAATGTGTCGAATATCTAATTGATGTGATCACATGGTTAATATAATTTGTATAAGCTATAGATTTATTATAATCAAAAGTATGGTTATCACTATGATTATGAACTTTAATATAATTTATTGATGTGATCACTATGACTTGAACTCCTTGCAATCATAGACTACTTATAACATGGTTATATGGTCGATGTAAATTAATTATCTTGAAATCACAATTTATGACTTTTGTGTGTTCACATGGTTCATGCAATATGATCATGGCCTTAGTTTTTTCAATCACAAACTACTTAATCGTTGGAATAACATGTAGGATATAATTTGATTATTGCGTGGATTTGCATTAAAAAAATGACGAATTGATGCAATCAAATGTTTTATATAATTTCATTATGGCTTGAATTTTTTTTTTCTTTTTTTTTTTCAATGAAAGAAATCACAGGAGACTCTCTGAGTATTTCTCCGCGTTTATTGGATGGTATACGAGGTAAACCATGAGCCCTAATTACTAGGCCTAACCAACTGGGGACATCGAGTGAGGCCCAACTATATCAACAATTTAGATGGTTGAGGATCTGACCATGAGACCTCTTCCATTATAAGCTTATAACTCATCCACTCAAGATAATCCACCGAGCTATGGTTTGAACTTCTTAAAATCACAAAGTGCCTAATTGATGTGGTCACACAATTGATACAGTGACTATGGCTTAGAGGAGAGTCAAATGTGGATGAAAATCTTCGTGGCCAAAGTTTATTCCAATACAAAATATTGTCCTTGAAAAAGAGAGGGAAGAGTGTTATATCCCTAAAATGCCATACTCATGGATACATGGCATTGGCCCTCTTATGTGCATAATTTTTCAAATCATTGTTGAGGATCTCTACTTAAAAAATCAATTTTTAGACCATGTACACGCCTTGCACCACTACAAACCATGTACATATGCTTGTTGCATTCTAGAAAACCCACATGCATACGCTTGTTGCACAATACACAACCCGCGTATACCTCCAAAAGTTGCAAAAATTAAAAAGTTGTAAGAAATTTGGTGGAATTCATGGGCTATTGGAGGCTTCCCAACCAATTCATCTGCAATAGTTCATCCCCCAACCGAATATCCATCTTTTTTTCATATAAATGAGGTCTTGGAGTCTCATTTCATAACCAGGCACAAGAATAGTGAAACTCGGCCCAATTTAACTTCCCTTCCTTGCCTAAGCATTTGTAACCTTTTGTGAGTTATTGTCTCAACATTCCCTCTTCAACCGCTTTTCTTCCATTCAATCCATTCCCTTTCCTTGAGGTTATTAGTAGATTGTGAGAATAGGCTTACTGAAGGTGCATTTAGAGCATTGTAAAGAGAAGCATGAACTAGGTTCGCGTAATCATGGCTACCAAGGATTGTAAGTTTCAATCTTTGTTTAATGAATAAAAGAATCTCTTTTACTTGTCCCAAATGATGATGTTTTATGACTTTTCTTTGATTTATACATAACATTTGATATCTAACCCTTATTTATCAATAGAAATAACATGCATATAGCCTTATTTTTCTAGTCTTGGAAGAAGATCAACTTTGGGAGGATACTTGCAGTCGTTGGAACTACAGAGCTTGAGGAGATCATCACCAGATGTGGGATAAAAGGTACAGTTACCGATCTTCTCTTATACCTCTTTCTGTTCGTTTATTTTGGTATATTTGGGGTGGTGTAGAAACTAGGTTCACTTTTAGATGGTCATTTGGTCTGTCTATATCCTAAACCCTGGTATAGTTATAGAGGGATTTTCCTACTAGTAGAATTGGCGACCATATTGGGGACTCTCTATAAGGTTTTTAGGGAGGTTTTTGGGTTGTTGATTGGTTTTTTGTTTACCTTTCGAGTTTCAGTCAATTTTACAAAGTATTTTTGGGGCTTTTGGTCACCTGCAAGGTCCATACCAGCTTTCCCTTCCCTGTAATTATGTCCTGTCTTTTTATTTTTGAAAAGTTTCAGATGTGTACGCACCTTGTTTTGGGTCATCTCGCGTACATACGTATGTTGTTGATGCAATAGCCCATGTCTCTATTTCTTGAAAGTATTTTTCAATAAAGAGAGACTTTGTCTCTTTCCTGATACAAGTTCAGACTTCTCGAGACTTTCTTGAATCATTCAGGGTCTCTGTCTATGGCCATAGCTTGGGTTAAAGTTTAAGTTTACTTGTTAATTAGTATTCTTTTGTTTTCTCTAAAAGGTTTAGAGTGAGTTGTCAAGTTTTAGATCCGCCTTTTGGTTTTTTAGTTGAATCCCTGCAATCTGCAGTGGGCTTAGGGTCTTTATCAACCTTGTTTTATTTTTTTCTTTGTCAATGTTTCTTTCTTTGAAAAAAAAAAAAAATACTTTAGTTTTTTCTTGTTAAGGCAGCTCAAAAAATAAAAAACAATATTGCATTTAATTTGGTAAAGTAGTCAAGGTTTTTATTTGCAAAAGGAAAAATAGTCTTCATTTCAAAGTTCTTTTCGATTTCTTGAAATATAAGTAGTTTGTAGTTGAACGAAAGTAATTTTTAGGATTTCTTCATTTACAAGATCTTGAAATATCATTTAGAAAAGTTGAATTTCTGAAGAGTTGTTTACAAGCATTGATTTAATTTTGAAGTATCTTTTGCTTTCAAATGATTTAAGGTTCTCTTCCTTATTCATCTCTTCATAACACCATCAATTTCACTACCGCACCCTTTGCATAAATCAAGCCTTAAAATTAACGCGTAATCTTAAATATATTAGACTTTTTGTTTGTAGGGTTCATTGACTAATTTAGGGTTTTAGGGCCTTCAATTAGGTGTGAAGATGAAACTCTTCAAGGCAACATTAAAAAAAACATTGGAGTCTTTGATAGGGAGTGTTTTAAGTCCATTGTTGTAAGAGTTAATCGGGATCCCCCTCTAACACAGGGGATAAACATGAGGTTGTCTGAGCAAAGGCAGAGGAGATAACCCCTCCAAACATGGCCTAAACATCTTTGGAAACCTTGGCTAGCAAACCAACTTTTACTGGAAACCTGGTTCCATTAAAAATCCAGGGCCCTCTTTTTTGTGTAAACTATTCACAACTGAAACTACCATTTCTAGCAACTCTATATATGCCATACTTTTCGAGATTACTGAATGACCCGATTTGTCATGATTTGCTTTGGGCCACCATGCCGACTGTAATGTTCCTCAATTTTGGCATAAAATAAATAAATTATATGGGACATTAACCTCCAATTTTGTCTAAAAGATTCGTAAAAAGTAAGGGATAGGTAAAGTTCACTCTCATCATATATTTATATTTTGTTGTTCATGTGAGAACAATCCTACTCCAAACTAACTTCAAAAATTTATATAAGGGGCTCTCAAAAAGTTATAGCACCTTTCCGTGACACAAATAATTTGCCCTTTTACATATAGATATTAAACTCATAATCTTATATCCATCTATATAGACATGTACAAATAGGATTGGAGTCCTAGTTTTCTTTTTTTTAAATATCTGACCCTTCATGCTTGCATGCAAGTCTATATAATTGAACTTGTAATAATGGAACACCTACCAAAATGAATGTAGCATCGGATGTTCTACCTTTAGTATAAAATACATAACATATCATACCATTTGACCATGTCCAAGTCATTTAAATGGATTTCACTGTGAATTCCTTCGTAATTATAGTTCTTCTAGTCACTATGCTAAAATGGGTTTAGGTAAGGAAAAATCTCGCATGAAAGTATTGTTCAACTAAGTCTTAACTCAACTTTATATTATCAAAACAAAATGACGATGGTAGTTTAACTGGGACGAAGTAGTTTGTACCTAACTAGTCACGACTAGTCGTCTCTCAACATGACTGTCATTAATTTCGCAATATTGTTATTAAGGTAGGAGGCATACTTGTCATAGGGAGTTAAGGTTTTGAACCCGTCATTAATGGGGAGGTTCTGTCGTGCACATTCTGATGGCCATTTCACTTGACCCCTCCTCTAATCCTACTGTGCCAGCTCTTCCCTAGCACATGGCTCCACCAGTCCTATACCTTCAACATTTACTCTGTGCAATGTGAAGTTTTCCCCTTAGGATTAGGCAAGCTTATTCCTTGTTGTTGGGACCTCCGAAATGCTCTGTGTATTGTTTCCCTGTTAAGAGAATTTTTTCCTGGTCTGAAAGACTTTGTATGTTGCTTTCTCAGCATGGGAGGATATCACCTTGGAGATCGTTACTCATCGGAACAACCAGTGTTAACCTCCTTCCTAGTAATTTTCCAAGGATCTTGAGTTTAGGTAGGAGAGCAGAATTCGCTGCAGTGAAATTATTTATTCATTCTGTAACTCTTGTTAATCGATATTACTAGGAACTTCTTCAGGGTTATTCCTACTTCTATTAAAAGTTGAGAAGTTCTTTGGTTCCCGTTTTAATACTTCCGAGGTCTCAGTGCTCCATCTCCTCACTTGACTTTCATATGCTTTTTCCAGTTTAGTATACTGGGAAAAAGGCAACTTAGGGTTTCCTTATGTATTAATACTGATGTTCTTTCTTGCTCTTACCCTTTGGTTGCACGTCGAGGTACAGTATTGAAATAATAAGAAGTTTTGTTATATTTGATTGTAACTCTGTGTGCAACTCCCTATCGCTTCTTGTTATTTATCTTCACGAAGTGGTGACTCCACCCATCAGTGCTCTTACTCTGAATCTTAACTGGTCCTTGCACCAGAAAGTTTCTTTAAGGATAAGGGATTCTTGTTTGGGTATAAAATAACAAAATCTACTTAAAGTGCTCTCGTATAATCCATAGGAACTTCCCTACAGTATATGACACTTTGAGTTGATAGTTCTGTGTTCAAAACGTCTATTTACTTTCGCTGAATGATATTCAAATCATAATTTCCTTATGTTAAGAATACTACAAGTGCAATGAGACCTCTCGGATCTGGTCATGAAATCTTTGTATTGATTGTTGTACTGTCATTACTTTCTGCATTTCAAATTCTGGAAGGTTTAAATTCGACAGTTAGGTATAATACAAGTTCAGTGTGTAGGATTTATAGTGGGACTTCATACATCATGACTTATGCCATCTATAAGTTAAAGCAAGACTAGCCCTGTAGACTATTTCAATTTATTTAGATTCGTTGACTGTTGTAGAAAGAAATTTTTCCACTGGTTAGTTTTGTTCTTTTTAATATTGGCTATAATTCACTAATGATGGGCCCTGTTTTATGCAAGGGTACCCATCAGGGAGTTACTGCACAACTCTCCCTTAGCTCGTACATCCATCTAGTTAGCAAGTGACGGGAACGAATATGACCCTCCCTACCAAAAGGTAAGTGTCTCTCTGGAATATTCTATTTGTTTAACAAAACATCAATCCTTTTAATGTTTCGTTATCTTTCATTCATGTACATATTGTTAATAATTATAGGGTATAATTTTGTAGGGCTTCAGTCTGTGCAAGTTTCGGATAACCAACCCTGTTCTTGGCACAAAAGGTATTCGCGTTCCAACCCCATCTCCTCTCAATTTTAACTCTATAAGTGCTAGTAAAATGGTGCTCGTGGCTCCATCCAAGTTTTCATTTTTCAATTAGTTAAGTTACGCCCTTAGTATTTTTAGGATGAAGTGTAACTCCTCTTGCATAAAGGTCTATGTTCGATTTGAGTTTGGTCAAACTATGTAATAATTTTCTTGATATTGATCTACAGTCTCGAATATACTCGAATGATATGGTAAATCATAGTGAATTTGTCTCTTGAATATCGAGCACCAATTACTATTAAAAATGAATATTAAATCCAATTCATTTCAACTTATGTGTCCTCAACTTCACTGTTCCGACACTAATGTATTTACCAATAATTAGCTATGGTAATAGAGTTATTGGTACTCCTTTATTTTTTTGTATTCGATTTATAGTGATAGGAAATGAGTTGTTTCTGTGCCTAAGGATAGGAAAATCCAACTCATATTGTACCAACGAATGCATTAAAATTACAGATTCTCTATTTCGGAATAAATTTATTGGTCTCCTACATCCAACATTTCATTTATATAGTTGTATTTACATATCTTCCAGAATAGTCTGTCATTTTCATAATATAGGAACTTATCTAATATTTATACATTCTGTTGTAGGTATGCAACCTCTGTTTTCTTCTGTAACATCTACACAGATTGCCAACAGTAATTAGACCTATATATTTTATATGAATATAATTATACCGTGAAATAGATGGTGTTTCTCAATAGTTTTAATTCAATTCTATGCAGAAAATGAAGGTCTTGAACAAGTAATTATGAACCTAAGATTTACTTGCAGAAATATAAACTTAGTTCCAAAGGCATTTACACATAGGAAATATTGAAAAAGGAATTTTGATGCTTTGGTAGTTTATCCTACAGTTACTTTCTTATAGTAAAAATCTAGTTTAAAAGAAATGATTGTTTTCCAGAATCTAACCATGCATAATATTTTCAATCTGTCGTAATCTTTAAAAGGTAAGATCTAGCATTCATTCATAATTTAATCCAACCATAAGAGTCACTCAGAATTAGATTTGTAGGGCATTCTATTAGTAACTATGTCTCATACACATGAACAGATTTCACTCAGGTTATTATATCAACTCAGTATTAATAGATGCACTACATCAGTGATTTAATAATTCAACAGAGATGGAAAATATTCCAATTCAAAATTAACAAATGTATTACATAAGATATATAAGTATTCAAAGAGAGAAGGGGTAATTTAACATATCTGAACTGCTTGTGGAAACACAAAGGGAACAACCACGTTCCTCCCAACCGTAGAACAGGGCAGCCAAATCACTTGTCCTATTCACCCCATAGCCTACACATGAATCCATGAGGGTTAACTTGGAACTCCTCCTCAGCAACGTCGTTCAATTTCAGAAAACTTCTTCTTCTTGCCTCACACTCAGCAGGGAGTGTTCATAACAACAAGAGGTAATTCCTTTCCCAGCATACTTGGCAACACTCTGCCTCCTCTCATATGCTATATATCCAAAAATCATTTTTGCCTAGGTCTTTTCCCTCATTCCCTTGGGAATTTTCGCAACTTTCCAAATCCCTGATTTTCAGGGGCTTCCAATGGTCAAATCCTTGATTGGCCACTTGTAAAAATCATCCCAGAGGTAGTTCCAACATGTTCCCCTCTCATGGATTCATGGTCAACTAAATTTAACATGGTTGTTCCTTTTGTCCTCCTACAATAAATAAAACAATATTTTGTTTACATACAAGTGTCATAGTAAAATAGTTAGTTAGGTCAAATCAGGTCTCTGCCCAACAGTCATAATAATTAATTACAATTTATCAAATTTGAAATTCAGAATTGCCATAAATGGAAAAAAAATTCCAAATTCGAATTTACTAAAAATGGAATAGTTTTTATAACAAATTTTGACTTTCGAAAATACTTTATTTTTTTTTGGGGATGTCACATCCTTTCCCCCTTCAATAAAATAATGTCCTCAGTGTTCGTTCATTTCTTGGAACAGGATTGGATGATATTTCCGCAAATCTCCCTCAAATTCTCAAGTGAGCTCCTCATGACTAAAGTGCTTCCATTGCACCTTTACCTAAGCAACGGCTCTGTTCCGAAGTGTTGTTTCTATCTGGTCTAGAATATGCAGGGGTTTCACCTGGAATTGGCCTTCTGGTTCCACTTGCACCAAGTTCCAATCAATCATATGAGTAGGGTCATGAATATATTTTTTAAATAAAGAAACATGAAATACATTATGAATATTTTAGATTAGCTGGAAGGGAAAGTTGGTATGCCACAGGTCCAATTCAAGCTAGTATCTCAAAGGGCCCACAAAACCTGGGTCCTTTTGGTTTTTCCATATGTTTGTGGATGATAGATCATACTAAAATTCAGTTTGTTATTTAGCCCTGAAAACAATTCCATCCAAAAAGAGGACATGAATTTTACATCTCTATCTGAAATTACTATTTTAGGAGTACCATGCAGTCTAACAATTTCTTCCATAAATATTTCAGCAATGTTTATAGCTTTAAAAGTAGACTTTACTAGAATAAAGTTTGCAGACTTACTAAGTTTATCGATTACAACCATGATAGAGTCATTATGTTTCTGAGTTTTGGGCAAACCTGTAATAAAGTCTAGCGATATGGTCTCCCATTTCCATTCTGGTACTGGTAATGGTTGTAATAGGTTGGTTAGATGTTGGTGTTCGGCCTTTACCTATTGACAGTATTGGCACCTAGCCAAGTATTATGTTGTTTCCCCCTTCATATTAGGCCAATAGATAAATTTCCTGAGTGTTTTTATCATTTTCTGGTATCCTGGATGACCAGAATATGGTTTCTTATGCACTTCGTCAAGAACTGTTATCTTTAACTCTTTTGAATTGGGTATGTAAAGTCTGTTTTTAAAACGTAGTAACCCATATTTATCGATACTCAGGTCTCGTTTGTGTGAGTTTGTTGTAGTGTCATGTAATTCTGCCACTAACCGAGTGTAACTTTCATCATTAATACCTGTCGTTCTTATTCTTTGTTCTAAATCACTTTCTGCCCTACTGACGTTTATCCCAAATATCCCGTGGACTCTTCTACTTAAAGAATTTGTCACCTTATTTTCCTACCTTTGATATATCTTACCTCAAAGTTGAAGTCGCTCAAAAAGGCTAGCCACCTTAATTGCCTTGTGTTAAGATCTGGTTGGTTGAAAAAGTATTTCACCTCGCTGTTATCTGTCAATAGTAGAAAATTTATGCCCATTATGTAGTGTCGCCACTTTTTTAAGGCGTGTATTACTGTAGCCAATTCTAAATCATGAGGGACGTAGTTTCTCTCATGTTCCTTTAACTTCCGGGACTCATAGCAAATAATGTGTCCTTTTTGAGTTAGGACGCCACCTAGTCCTTCTTTACTCGTGTCAACATAGACCATGAAGTCTTTATCTGGGTCTGCTACGTTTAGAATGGGTGCAGTCATTAATAATTACTTCAACCTATTAAAACTATCTTGGCACTTTTGTGACCAGTTAAACTTGGTCCCTTTCTTTTGTAACGATGTGATGGGGTGGGCTATTTTGGAAAACCCCTCTATAAATCTGCGATAATATCCAATGATTCCCATGAGTGGTCGGATGTCCACTACATCCTTTGGTACCAGCCATTCCATAATGTCTCTTACTTTCTCAGGGTCGACTGCAATGTCTTCTGCAGAAATGACATGTCCTAGGTATTGTATCTTCTTCTGATAAAAATCACACTTATCGAATTTAGCATACAGTTGGTGTTTCCTCAAGGTTTGCAAGACAATTCTTAAGTGTTCTTCGTGTTCTTCTTCTGTTTTTTAATATACCAGTATATCGTCAATAAACACCAACAGGAATTTGTCCATTTATTGACTAAAAAAACTATTCATTAAGCACATGAATGTGGCTGGCGCGTTAGCGAGTCCAAAAGGTATGAACACAAATTTGTAATTTCCATATCTTGTTAGAAAAGTTGTCTTGCTTATGTCCTCATATTTTATCCTAACCTGATGATATCCCTATTATAAATCCAACTTTGAAAATATCTTTTCCCCACCTACTTGATCAAACAGATCATTTGTCCTAGGTAAAGGGTACTTGTTTTTAATAGTCACTTTGTTCAATTGTCTATAATCGATACATAGTCTTAGAGTACCGTTTTTGTTCTTCACAAAGAGGATAGGTGTTCCCCAAGGTGAAACACTCAGTCTAATATACTTTTTGTCCAATAACTCCTGTTGTTGGATTTTCAATTCCGTCAATTTTGGTATACTCATTTGGTAAGGTGCTTTCTAGATAGGGGCTGAACCAGGTAGTAGGTCTATGGAGAAGTCTATTTCTCTTCTAGGGGGTCATTTAGGTATTACATCAATGAATACGTCTCTGAAATCGCGTAAAACAACAAAGTATTCCAAGTTAGGTTTGTCTTTCTTTTCTAACAGGTTTGTTACTTGGATGGCATAAACTTGACATCCCTTTCTCATGCATTTCTTGAATTGCATCGCGGAAACTTGTCTAACTGATACAAGTTTTGGTACACTTTGGGCTATTATAGTAGTGTCATAATTGTCTTTATAGTTAAGTGTCTTTGTATAAGAATCGAGTATTGCCTTGAGCTTTTCCAACCGATCCTTTCGATAATCATATCATAAGATCCTAGGGGTAGGATGTTCATATTTGTTCTTATGTTCTGATCATCTAATCTAAACTTAAAATCAGAAATAAATTCAGTTACTTTCCTTTTAGTTTCGATAGCTAGTTTTACCAGCCATGATTTTTCATGCTTTAGTTTCTTAAGTTTATTTAACTATACTATACCAGTAGTAATATAACTTAACATAGCTCGAGGGTAAATTAAAACAAAAATTCAAGCGTCATTGATTTTACCTTCAATTTCTACCACAGAGGACTGGTGGTTAGCTTTTCAACCATCTATGGCTGCATTTATCTGATGTAGGCTTCTACCCACATCACCAACCGTCGAGGCTTCCTGCAAGTTATGAAAAACAGTTCGGTTTGCTGAAATTAAATGTGGACAGTTCCTCCTTAGGTGAGGTTCTCCACATTCCCAGCACTTTAATAGTTCATGGGGGTTGTCCCCAAACCTCTTCATTCCCAGATTTACTGGTTTACCGCTGCCTTGTGTATTTGGATGGTTGGAGTGAAAATCCTTTCTCGAAAATCTTTTTATTGCATTCTAGTAAGGAGATGGCTGGTATCCCTTCTTCCGCTGGTTCATTTGATCTTGTTTCTTATCCTTCCAGGCTTTGGGAAACTCTGTCTGTTATTTATACTAGTCATAGCACATTCGTTCTTTCCTAAATACTTCACTCAAGGATTTGGGGTTGCCAAACTCAATTCTATCCCTCTAGGACCATGGTAAAGAACTTAAGAATCGTTGGATTTTCACCTTATCCTCCTGAATGTAAGGTAGGAATCTTAGTAATTCCAGGAATTTATTTATAAGGTCTTCCATTGTCATTTGTCCAAGTCTTAATTCGTAAAATTATTTTTTTTTCCTTTCATAGTAGCTTTCAGATAGGTATTGTTTTTTTAAATATTTCTTGAAGTCAGACCATTCCATATGTTTTTATTTTAAGCCCTTTGCCAATTTCATATCTTGCCACTAGATGCTGGCCTTTCCTTTCAGGTTGTAAATGACCATTCTGACTTTCATATTTCTGGAATAATTGTATATTTGGAAATATTTTTTGATATCTAATAACCATGCCTCAGCTTCCTCACCTGTTCTGGATTCCCCGTCAAATGTAGTAGGTTTAATCTTCTTGAATTCCCCTTCAAGATGATCTATTTGTTTCCTTTTTCTGTCTGGTTTTTCTTTATCTTTAGTTGAAGGGGTACCCTCAGATGAGTTGTCCTCTTTTTCTGATTCATGACCAAAGTCCTTGGAGGCCCTCTTACTAACCTCTTCTTCATGATTATCGTCCTTTGGGATTTTCTTGGTTACTATGCTGCACAACAGGACTTCATTTATCTCCTTCTGTTCCAGCTGTGCTTTCTTCAGTTTCTCATTGTCTTCTTTGAAAACTTGCAGTTCATCAATAAGATTCCTCATTGTTTACAATACTTCCATAGGTGAGATCCCGTCACTATTTTGTCTTGTATCTCCCAGAGGTCCTTTCTCTGGATCCCCTTCCATTTTGATTTTTGCATCATCCTGAGCTGCCATAATTCACACAAAACATAAAGGGTTTTCTATTTGTAACAAAAATGTTTATTACTTTTGATTAAATCGAATATATATAAATAAATTACAGTGTCCCTGTTCAGGTCCAGTGTTGTAACCTTTTCTCTGATACCATATGTAATGTACCTCAATTTTGGCATAAAAATAAACAATTCTATGGGACATTAACCTCCAATTTTGTCTAAAATATTCATAAAATTTAAGGGATATGTAACGTTCACTCTAATCATATACTTATATTATGCTAGTCATGTGAGAAAAATCCTACACCAAACTAACTTAAAAAATTTATATAAGCGGCTCTCCAAAAGTTCTAACACCTTTCTGCAACACATATACTTTATCCTTTCACATATATATATTAAACTCATAATCTTATATCCATCTATATAGAAATGTACAAATAGGATTGGAGTCCTAGTTTTCATTTTTTTAATATATGACCCTTCATGCTTGTGCACAATTCTATATAATTGACCTTGTAATAATGGAACACCTACCAAAATGATTGTAGCGTCGGATGTTCTACCCTTATCATAAAATACATAACATATCATACCATTTGACCATGTCCGAGTCATTTAAATGGATTTCACTTTGAATTCCGTCGTAATTACAGTTCTTCTAGTCACTATGCTAAAACGGGTTTAGGTAAGGAAAAATCTCGCGCGAAAGTCTTGTTCAGCTAAGTCTTAACTCAACTTTATCTTATCAAAACAAAAAGACGATGGTAGCTTAACTGGGACAAAGCAGTTTGTACCTAACTAGTCATGACTAGTCGTCTCTCGACATGCCTGTCATTAATTTCGCAATACTATTATTAAGGTAGGAGGTGTACTTGTCAAAGGGGGTTAAGGTTATGAACCCATGATTAATGGGGAGGTTTTATCGCACACATTCCAATGGCCCTTTCACTTGACCCCTCCTCTAATCCTGTCGTGCTAGCTCTGCCCTAGCACATGGCTCCACTAGTCCTATACCTTCAACATTTACTCTGTGTAGTGTGAAGTTTTCCCCTTAGGGATAGGCGAGTTTATTCCCTGTCGTTGCGAACTCCGAAAGTCTCTGTGTACTGTTTCCCTATTAAGCAATTTTTTTACTGGTTCAAAAGACATTGTATGTTGCTTTATTAGCGTGGGAGGCTATAACCTTGGAGATCGTTGCTCGTTGGAACAACCATCATTAATCGCGTTCCTAGTAAGTTTTCAAGGCTCTTTTGTTTAAGTAGGAGAGTGAATTCCACTACAATGAAAGTATTCCTTTATTTTGTAACTTTTGTTAATCGATATTACTGGGAAATTATTTGGGGTTATTCCTGCTTCTATTAAAAGTTGAGAAGTTCTTTGGTTCCTATTTTAATACTTTTGAGGTCTTACCGCTCCATATCCTCGCTCCACTTGCAGATGATTTTACCAATTTAGTCTCCTCGGAAGAAGTAAACTTAGGATTTCCTTATGTCTTAATATTGATGTTCTTGCTTGCTCTTACCCTATGGTTGCATGTTGAGGTCCAGTACTGAAAGCATAAGAAGTTTTGTTAGATTTTTTTGTAACTCTGTGTGCAACTCTCTATATTGCTTCTTGTTCTTTCTCTTCGCGAAGGGGTGAATCCACCCGTCAATGCTCTTACTCTGACCCTTAACTGGTCCTTACATCGAGAAGTTTCTGTAAGGATAACGCATTCTTTCTTGGGTATAAAATAACAAAATCTACTTAAAGTTCTCTCATATAATCCATAGAAACTTCCTTACAGTGTATGACACTTTGAGTTAATATTTTTGTGTTTAAAAATACTATTTACTTTCATTGAATGATATTCGAATCGTAATTTTCTTATGTTAAGAATACTACAAGTGCAATGCGACCTTTCATGTTTGGTCATGAAATCTCTGTATTAACTGTTGTACTATTATTACTTTCTGCATTTTAAATTCTAGAAGGTTTAAATTTGACATTTAAGTATAGTATCAATTCAGTGTGTAGGATTTATAGTGGGAATCCGTACATCATAACTTATGACGTTTATAAGTTAAAGCAAGACTAGCCCTGTAGACTATTTCAATTTATTTAGATTCGTTGGTTGTTGTAGAAAGAAAGTTTTCCACTGGTTAGTTTTGCCCTTTTTAATATTGGCTATAATTCACTAATGATGGGCCCTATTTTATGTGAGGGTACCCATCAAGGAGTTACTGCAACACTCTCCCTTAGCCTGTACATCCATCTAGTCAGCAAGTGGTGCGAATGAATATGAACATGCTTTCCAAAAGATAAGTGTCTCTCTGGAATATTCTATTTGTTTAACAAAACATCAATCCTTTTGATGTTTCGTTATATTTCATTCATGTACATATTGTTAATCATTATAGGGTATAATTTTGTAGGGCTTCAGTCTGTGCAAGTTTCGGATAACCACCCCTGTTCTTGGCACAAAAGGTATTTGGGTTCCAAGCACATCTCCTCTCAGTTTTAACTCTACAGATGATAGGAAAATGGTGCTCGTGGCTCCATCCAATTTTCTATTTTTCAATTAGTTCTGTTCCACCCTCAGTATTGTTAGGATGAAGTGAAACCCCTCTTGCATAAAGGTCTATGTTCGATTTGAGTTTGGTCAAATTATGTAATAATTTTCTTGATATTGAGCTACAGTCCCTATCGAATGTACTCAAATGATATGGTAAATCATAGTGAGTTTGTCTCTTGATTATCGAGCACCAATTACTGTTAAATATAAATATTACATCCAAGGCATTTCAACTTATGTTTCCTCAACTTGACTGTTCCAACACTAATGTATTTACCAGAAATTAGCTATGGTCATAGAGTTATTGGTACTCCTTTATTTTTTTGTATTCGATTTATAGTGATAAGAAATGGGTTGTTGCCGTGCCTAAGGCAAGGAAAATCCAACTCGCATCGTACCTACGAATGCATTAAAATTCCATCTTCTCTATTTCGGAATAAATTTATTAGTCTCCTACATCCAACATTTCATTTATATAGTTGTATTTACATATCTTCCAGAATAGTCTGCCATTTACATAATATAGGAACATATCTAATATGGGTAAAATCATGAATCTGGGTAACACTTTCGTGACAATCGGGTCTCCAAAATTTCCAGTGGCAATTTTTCGGCCGAACAAATGTTTCTTTTGACCGAAATATTTTTTGGTCGAAAATTTTCACGTTAAATTTAACGGTGCCCTCGAAATTCGTGTACAATGTTTTTTGGATGAATTATTTTCCCTTGGTAATCATATTTCAGCCGAAATACTTTTCGGCTGAAAAGTTCATTTTTAACGGATTTCGTTAAAAACTAGGTTTCGACCAAAAGAATATTTCGACCGAAAACTTGAAAATGAGACTGTTTGCAGGAAACTGCAAATTCTCTCCATCTTACTTCATCTTTGGAGGTAGCGGACTCCTACAATACTCAGAATTTAGTTTGAGAATTGATACCAACATTTTTAAAACTGGATCTTCTTTCATTGGGTATAATTTGTTTTCATTTTCATTGTTTTTATCTAATTTTATTTAATTTTATAAAAAAAAAACACTACATAATATTTTTAGGTGAGATTATGATTCGGTGAAATGAAAAATCCATATCTCTAAAAATAAACAACGAAAAATTATGGAAAATTTATATTCATAATTGTTAAACTGTTCTCTTCAAAAGGGTATTTTTAGATTTTACTTTTAAGTAAAAACTAAGATAGATACAAGGTGTAGAAAAACACGTGTTTAAAATATGCAACATTTTCATCTTGGTCAACTTAAAAAAATTCTAGAAATTATAATATTCATCCGTTAGATTCAAAATTATAGTCATAATAAAATAGAGTCTCTGTAGATTGTTGTAGTATATTTCATTTCTTAAAAACATAAGTTTAATAATAGATACATTGTTGTGGAAAACAATAACTCATTATCATTCCTTTCATGTTTAAGGAACATACTGTTAAACAATTGTCAAATTGACATATCAAATCTTGATAAAAAAAGTTTGAAAAATAGTCATTAGAAAAATAACAAAATTATTCACAAGTTTTTTTTTTACTGTAAAGTGAAATTCTAAATAAAAAAAATATTTTTGTATGCCTAAAGTTGAAGAACTTGTGAAAATACGGTTTTTTTTGTCATAAAACAAGCAAAAGTGTTACCCATCTTCATGATTTTACCCATATTTATACATTCTGTTGTAGGTATGCAACCTATTTTTTCTTCTATAATGTCTACACAGATCGACAACAGTAATTAGACCTATATATTTTATATGAATATAATTATACTGTGAAATAGATGGTGTTTCACACTAGTTTTGATTCAATTCTATCCAAAAAATGAAGATCTTGAACAAGTAATTATGAACCTAAGCTTTTCTTGTAGAAATATAAACTTAGTTCCAAAGCCATTTATACATAGGTAGTCTTGAAAAGGGAATTTTGATGCTTTGGTATTTTATCCTACAGTTACTTTTGTATAGTAAAATTCTAGTTTAAAGAAATGATTGTTTTCTTGAATCTAACCATGCATAATCTTTTCAATCTTCCATAATCTTTAAAAGGTAAGATCTAAAATTCATTTAGAATTTAATCCAACCATAAGAGTCACTCAGAATTATATTTGTAGGGCATTCTGTTAGTATTTATGCTTTATACACTCGAACAGATTTCACCCAGGTTATTATATCAACTTAGAATTAATAGATGCACTACATCAGTGATTTAATAATTCAACAGAGATGGAAAATATTCCAATTCAAAATTAACAAATGCATTACATCAGATATATAAGTATTCAAAGAGAGATGGAGTAATTTAACATATCTAAACTGCTTGCAGAAAGACAATGGGAAAATCCACGTTCCTAAAAACCGTAGAATAGGGTAGCCAAATCACTTGTCCTGTTCACCCCCTAGCCTGACCATGAATCCATGAGGGTTAACTTGGAACTCCTACTCAACAATGTCATTCAATTTCAGAAAAATTCTTCTTCTTGCCTCACACTCAGCAGGGAGTGTTCATAACAACAAGAGGTAATTTCTTTCCAAGCATACTTGACAACGTCCTGCCTCCTCTCATATGCTATATATCCAAAAAACATTTTTGCGTAGGTCTTTTCCCTCCCTTGGGAATTTTCGCAGCTTTCCAGATCCCTGATTTTTAGGGGCTGCCAATGGCCAAATCCTTGATTGGCCACTTGTAAAAATCAGCCCGGAGGTAGTTCCAACATCCTCCCCTCTCATGGAGTCATGGTTAGCTAAATTTAACATGATTGTTCCATTTGTCCTCCGGCAATAAATAAAACATATTTTGTTTACATACAAGTGTCATAGTCAAATAGTTAGTTGGGTCAGATCAGGTCTCTGCCCAACAGTCATAATAATTAATTACAATTTATCAAATTCGAAATTTGAAATTGCCATAAATGGCAAAAAAATTCCAAATTCGAAATTCAGAATTGCCATAAATGGAAAAAAAATTCCAAATTCGAATTTACTAAAAACATAATAGTTTTTCTAATAAATTTTGACTTTCGAATTCTTTTTTTTTTTTGGGGGGGGGAATGTCACCCCGACTAAGTTTCCTTCAGATATTCTGAAATTTGAGCGAAAGCCTGGTGAAGATCTAGGTGATCATGTGATGACCTTTCACTTGTCATGCTCGTCAAACTCGTTGAAGAACTACACTATCTAGTTTCTCTTTTTCAACGCACTCTTATAGGGGGTGCTGCGAAGTGGTATATTGAGCTCTATGGCTCAAGGTACTCTTACTTTAACGAATTGGTGATGGTATTCTTGAACCATTTCCAATTACTTGTGAGATACGATGTAGGTGCCAAATTGATGGCCAACTTTGAGCAAACTAAGGTTGCCACATCTCTGATCATATCTAAGAATGGTGGCGTAGAAAGATATCGATTAAGTTCAAGGTCCTCCTGATTTCTTTCTTGAGTGGTTCTTGAAGTGTTTGGTGCCCTGCGTATCCAAGGACGTAGAGACTTCCAAAGTGTTTTCAGAAGAGTAGGCTATCATGAGATCCCAACATCTTGAACCGATCTACTCTCAATATCGCATGCTCTACAAGATTTTTCCAGATGCACCATGGTCTACTCTCAATAAGGCCAAGAAAAAGTCTAGGCCCCATGGTGATGCTATTGTGGGCTCAACACAAAGAAATTCCATGGACTTGTGTCGAAGCAGTTGCAAATATTGTCAATAGAATAGATTGTGGAGAACCAAAATTCAAGTTTGGTTGTTCCCCTACACAAACGTCGGATGTACACCGCGTGCAGTCGACGAATCCCAAGTCCAACCAACAGACAAAGGAAAATAAGAAACAATGAAATAATAAGGTTAAAGGGGATAAAAATGATACCAATAATTTTGGTCGGGGGAAAATGGAGAATAAGACGTCGAATTATCTATGTAATCTCGGCATGGAGAACCACCTGACTCACCTGTACCCTCGGCATGTAGAAGCCCATAAGATATTAGCCCAGCAACAGATTATTGTGCTGACAAACCCTTTTACACAAGGGAAAAATATGGCTCAGGATTTTGCATCCAAAATCACGGCATGTGGCATTTAGGGACCCCCCAGGCCTACCAATAACAACCCGATCATGAATATTTCCAAGATGAATGTTGAAGCTCATTTGTCGAATAGGACTAATCCATATTTATGAGAAAAAAAAAATGAATACACATTATTAACAGGTGCTTAACAAAAAATAATAGAGATACACTAAAACTGGTTTTCTATTCAATAATGAAATGAGCTCAATCTATAAAATGCAGCGAAAATAAGCTTACTGGACTGGTGGTGGATTATCTCTGAGAAGAGATGTGACGGTTGTGCTCATTCGCAAGAAGATGATTACAATGAGGCTCTGAAGGAATTTTTACAATAAATAGGAATTCCAAAAACCCTAGACATCCAAAAACCTAACCCTAGGAGACGAAACACCAAAATCCATGTGGGCCCCGTTTGGGTAAGTTAGTATATCAACTTCCTGGGGTCGTAACTTTTGCATACGATCTTTGTTTTAGGCATATGATAGCCCGTTGGAAAGGTATCGTCGAGGAGATCAATTTTGGGGGCAACATTTAAGTATCTTCCTTATTTATCCCCATTTTCCTAAAAACCAACGTTTAGGGCCTCAAAACAGCTCTGGAAGTGAAAAATTGCTAAAAATAGTAAATTAATAAAATTGCCCCAAAAATGTTTTGAGCAAGTTGGAAAAGGTGGGTGGCCACCAATATCCACCTAGATAAATTCTACCTCCTTAGGAAGCAAAGGTATCCATTTCATTTATTTCCCCCATCAGATGAGGAAATTTTTGTTGAATTTGGCCCCAGGTGAGCCACCTGCCTTGGTGGAGAAGTTGAATTGCTTTCATGACTTGATAAAGTTGGATCCTTTACTATTGAGTGCCCTTGATATGTGTGTCCAAAATCTGATCATTGGATGCGTATTGTATGTAGTCAGGGTTGAGATCTGTTGTTGTCAGTTCTCGGCTACTTCTGAGGTGTCCAATAATGGTGGAAAAAAAGGGCGAAGGAGATCCATGTTGAACATTGGGTGCAGGACAAGGAAAGGAGGAATGTTGAGATCAAAAGAATTATCCCCCATGGCCTTCATTATGGTGTACAACCCATAAAGGACTGGGAGAAGCTTCTGATGGGGTCATGTAAGGCGTTCTTTTTGCAAGTGAAACCAAACTTTGTCACCCACTTGAAACTTATGTGGCACCTGATGTTGATCATGGTGTTGCTTGTACTTGTCGTTGGACATANGATCTGCTCAATGAACCAGGTGTCTTTGTCAGCTTCAATTGGATCATGGAATGAGTCATTCGAGGTGACCACAGGGAGAAGTGAAACATCTATGGGACCCAATGGTTGGAATCCCAACCCCACATGAAAGGGGTTGTGGCTGGTTGAGCTATGCAAGGCTTGATTGTAGCTATGATGGACATAGGGAAGGCTCTCATCCCATGTGCGAGGGTTCCTGGAATTATACATGCGAAGGATATGCATAATCATTCGATTTATCACCTCGGTTTCTCCATCTGTATCAGGGTGGAAGGCCATGGATTTTGTGAGCTTGGTGTCCAGCAGTGACGAGAGGCTTGACCAAAATGTGATGAGAAATTGATTGTCCTGATATGAGATAATGGTTTGTGGGATTCCAAAATGTACCCAAACTCATTCAAATAAGAGCTTGGCAGTGGCCTTTGCTATGATGCTCTTCTTCAGGCAACCAGAATCGCCATCTTAGAAAAGCGATCAAAAACCACAAAAACACGGTCATTTCCCCGCTTAGTGGATGGGAGGCCCAAAATGTACTCCATTGAGATGGATTCCCATGGCCTGTCAAGATTAGGAAGAGGGGTTTACAGGCCCTATTTCTTAGTGGTCGGTTTGGAAACAGTGTGGGCAATGTAGGACCTAATATACTTGCTAACCTCCTGTCGAAGTTTTGACCAATAGAAATGTGTCTATAGCATCCCCATTGTCTTTTCGACGTCGAAGGGTCATGCCACCCGACTGTAGTGATCTTCCCATATCAGCTTCACTCGCTCACTTAATCGACCACAAATATGTCCCAGACGAGACGTAATGTACCCCAAATTTATGAATAAAAAAAATCATTTTTCTTTAAATTAGGGTCATTTGAGTTATTTATTCTCTTTAAAAATCTTTCAAGCATTCCTTAACTATAAATATAGAATAATTCTATCACTTCTTTTATTTTTCTGTAAATTACACTTACCGGTTCCTTGACACAGGTGTGGCTTAAAGATACAAGCCTAACTCAATCCTAATTTTCCAAGAGAGGTTGAAAGAGTACCTTAATCACCACCATTCTATTCACCTTGATAAATCCATTCTATTTGCACACAAAACCATAGGGCATACTATGGGAGATAAAATACATGTGACAACCCCCTAGGGTCAATGTATTTCTTAACCATAGGTCGTATGTGCAATATTTTCCTTTATACAAGGTTGATTCATTTATAGTTATTTTTAACATGGAACCTAAACGTAAAAGTGTTAAATCCCTGAATGGTTGTGACTATAAGGTTGGTACAGGGAGTTTCGTTTCTTCTCGTTTAATTCTCTTATGCTAACCAACTTTGGCAAAAGGGCCAACATATCGGATAGGTAAGTGAAAACCATAATCAGATGAGCAAGAAAGACTGAATTAAAACCCTAAACGGACTATCATGCACTTACCATAAATATTGATAATAAAATTGTAACATCCCCCAAAATAGATTATTTTTAAGTCTTAAAATACTTAGGAATTTATTTATGTTTTTTGCAAATTCGAATTTGGAAAATTATTGCCATTTATGGAAATTATGAATTTGGGAATTTAGTTAATTGTAATTAATTATTGTGACTGATTGGGAAAAAATTTAATTTCCAAACTAACTCTTTGACTATGACACTTGTAAGAGACAAATCCTTGTTATATTTATTGCTGAGAGAAAAATGGAACATTCAGGTTGAAATCAGGTGACCATGACTCCATGAGTGGGGAACATGCTTGAACTAACTCAGACATGAATATTACAAGTAGAAAATCGGGGATTTGGCCATTGGCAGCCCCTGAAATTCAGGGATTTGTAAATATGGGAAAATTCCCAAAGGGAAAATTCCTAGGCACAAGATGCTTTTGCATATATATAGGATATGGGAGGAGGTAGGATGCTGCCTACTATGCTGGAGGAAAACACGAAATTGATGTTATGAGAACTAATTCTAAGTGTGAGGCAAGGAGAACTTTTGATCTAAAGAAAAACGTCACTTTCTGTTATGAGCACTATTTCTGTGTGTGAGGCAAGGAGAATTTGGATCTGAAAGAGGGCTATAGTGAAAGAGGAGTTTCGAGGTTCGTCATCATGGATTCAGGGTCGGGATAGGGGGTGAACAAAACAAGTAGTTTGGTTGTTCTGTTGTATGGCTGGGTGGAACTTGGCTGTTCCATTTGTTTTCCCAACAATTTGTTCATATATGTTCTTCTACTGTTCACCGATTGATCGTTTTGTTGATTAATAATTGGTAGAATGTATTTACTTAGTTTTGGTTAAATGTTCTATTGATGGATGATTGATATCTTACATCTATTTGTTGGGTAGAAGGAAATAAATTATTGAATAAATATCTACAGTTAAATTTATGCATTGAGTAGAGCCAAAAAAGACTATTGTATGTGGTAACTGTTGATAAATGTATGGAAGTTTTCTTGAGTAGAGTTAAGAAAAACTGTTATGGGTATTATTGTTAATGAAAGTGTGAAAGTTCTCCTACTCATGTCATTTAATCTTTGGATACAATAGAAAAACAATTTATCGGATCGATTTGTGGTTGATATTAAGGATGTTTAAATCATACAATTACCAAACAAAATTTTGAGGGAATATCATAATTGAAATATATATATATGTGTGTGTGTGTGTGTGTGTGTGTGTGTGTGTTGTTACATATATACTTTCTAATCTATCTAAACATCTATTACAAAGAAGATATTTCTTGTCTATTGCAAGTATTTTTTCCTTTTAAGCCGACTGTATGAAATATACCAAAAGGTTGCATCTCTCTTCCTTTGATAAAATCAGGAGCAATGTCCAAGGATTTTAACTACATAAACCTGTTACCTATTGTAGAGTTGGTCCAATATTTTAAATGAGTCTTCAAACTGTACATAACACCTGCGATCATAACTACTATTTAGGGAAATCATCTCCATTAGGGGTTTCCCCTCTATCCTTTTCTTTAAGGATTGAAGATAAATTTAACTAGATGTTTATAGGATCATGGTATAAATACTACCAAGATAATAATGTGCTAGGGTAGATCCGTACATTTTTCAACAGAATATGGGTCATCAGATCCAGTTTAGCTGAAATAAGGTTAAGGTCAAGATTCTTTCGACTTTCAAAATCTCAGGAGAGATAGTGTGAATCGACACATAGAGCGCAAGTGTGTGCAGGGCCGAAGTCATGTTTCATTAACAAAAGCTCAGGAGGAACAACGCTTTCAGAAAAAGAAGATGGGACCTAAAGTTATAGGGCTCTCAAGAGAAATTTGGAAGCCATAGTCTTTGAAATGTTTGAAATCTTCCAGGTTAGGGAAGATAGCAAAAAAAATCTCAGGAGGGATAGTGGTTTTAAGCCTCGAGAGGAAACACTTGGAAAAGTATACAAGTCTTGAAGTGTTCAAGTATCTAAAAGTGGAGCACAAACATTCAAGGTAATCGTAGGAAGATCAAGGGTTAATATCCATTTAGGAGAAGCCTAAATCTTTCAAGCCATTAGATCTCAGAGAAGTAGCACACCGGTTAGTCACAAGGAATTATCGAAATTTCACAAAACCATAAGATTTGGAAGAAGTAGAGTGAAATCTGTGAAATCTCGAAACAAGAAATTCTGAAATCATTGGGACCGTCCATTAAAAGGGGACACGTGGCAAGAGATCAAAATTTCATTGACTCGCAAAGTAGAAAGGTCAAAGGGTGGAGTCGTGAGATTTTGCGAAATGCGAAATCACAATTTAAACTAAGTCGTTGAATTAGGAGAGATCTGGATCGTTGATTGTCCATGGAAAATTTTGAAATATCAAGGATCAGGAGTAGGGAAGTGAGCACCCATCTAAATTCATGAAACACAAAGTCCCAATATGCGAAGGGAATATTTGGACCATTAGATCTAGAGGAGCATGAACCATTAGATTTGGGGCGCTCCAAAAATGTCGGCATGTTGGAAGTCGCAAATGTGGAGGAAGTGTTAAATTGGAAGTCGCGAGTCATGAAATCCTTCTTTTCAAAAGGAGAGTCTCGACTATCGGATCCAGAGAGGATACGTGTCAACGGGTCAAGAGATCTATAAGGAGGCAGAAGTTGAAGTGTTGAATCAACCAAAGCCCAGAAAGCCAAAGAGATGAGAACCCTTGATGCGGAGGAGGACACATGGCGCCAAATCTAGAACTCTGGGAGATACCCAGTTAGCAGGGACGAGAGATTGAGATTTGAGAACTTTGAAGTCCATAGAGCTGGAACAGATCTGAGTCATCATATCACCCAAAATGAATCTGATCCATCATATCTGGAGAGGAGACGTGGTGAAGATCTGTGCACTCTGGGAAAAAACCCAAAGTAATTTCTAGGTTATTTGATTTAAGAGGATAAGTGGCAGGATTTTGCATACTTAAGGGGAAGGAAAAATTTACTTGAGATTTGAGATCCCTGAAGGCCGGATCCACGAAGGAGATCCTAGCCATGAATTCAAGGGGACATATAGCAATAGATCTTCCACTCTAGGATATTTCCATGCAAAGGAGAGTAGAGTTGAGAGTTGAAAACTACCGGAGGTCGGAAAGGCGTAGTCAATGATAGTCTTTGATCCAGAGGGGAGTTACATGTCGAAAGATCATAGGAATCTAGGGAGACATGTGGAAAAGGAAATAAGGGTGGAACAAAGTTTAATAATAGTTGTTGATCAGAATAAGCACCGATAGGTAGGAGATCGATGAACAGGGAGAGTTGTGGAGCCGGAACTTGCGCGGAGGATAATTTTTCCTTTAGCGGGCCACAATTTTCAACCATTGTTTTAATGACAGGGTGCGTGTTAGCTGGAGGAGTATTACGGGGAAAAAAGAGGGTTGGTTTGAAAACACTCTTTTCTGTGCCCATAATCGTGCATCAGCACAAGAGCATAGCCCAAGGGCATATGAATGAAGGGGCTAGTGAAGAATAGCTATCACCCGTAAAATGAGAAGCAATCAGACCGCACAAAGAGACAAGGTTTCAACTCTGCAATAGAGGCACTTAACCTTCACTTTAAGCATGCAAATCTAAGTTTTAAACTCCACTTCATTTATACTTGTATGAAATGGCTATTGTCTATGCTTAAATATTTTATTTAATTTGAGTGGGGTTCTCCCTTTGTGAATCTAACGTTAATACATGTACATGTATATAGATATGTGGAAATGATCATAATGTTAGTGGGCATTACTATCCTTGATGCTTATTTTAGATATGTGGGTAGTCTGAGAGGCTAGTGTATGGAGAATTTACCCTTGACCCTTTGATCATAT
>JASDQU011103865.1:0-17535 GCA_032191745.1 Picea mariana | reverse complement strand
TATAAATAGGTGCACATAACTATACAAGTCTCTTTCCAAATTAGCAACTTGATGTGCATAACTATGCACCCCCTTCTACATTAACAAGAGGATGTGCATCTCTTTCTAAAAATTAAATATGTATCTCCTTTAAACTAGCAATTGACTGTGTGCATTGAAGTCTCTCACCACTTGTCCTTATCTCTATCTTTTCTATTAGTCCCTGTCATAGGCATAGAGGGACTATAGTGATCGATAATTCGTTGACCTCGTATTAGATTGTCCATTGACCACAAATATTTCCATATTATCTATTGTTGGAACCAGAGAATTGAAAACAAAGATTTTTATATAATAAAAAGTACCATATTTGTCATGATCTGATTGGACAACGGATTGGAGGTCTTATTATCGGCTTCGCTATTCCCAATGTTATATATGTTGGCATATCCAAAGTATTTCATCGTATATGGTCTTTTTGAATCATATATTTTCTTATGCATTGGTCGAAGGTGGATTAATGCTAGCAGTAGTTTGAATGTTTGCTTTAGCATTTTCTGCTAGGTAGAATACATTCTCTAACATATTTGTATGTCTGATTTTTTGCTTTATTCTTGTGTGCTTCGAGAGAAGAGACTTGCCACGCTGCATTTTTTCTTAAATGTTTGCACAGGACTACATTGTTCGATGGTTCTGACAGTCTTCTTAAATGTTTGCACAGGACTACATTATTCGACGGTTCTGACAGTCTTCTTAAATGTTTGCACAGGACTACATTGTTCGACGGTTCTGACAATCTTAAGTGTTTACCTAACAGGTCTGGCAGTTTTAAATGTTTATTGTACAGAGGCGTTGCAATACAGTTTCGTTCCATTTTTTTATGGTGTTATTTTCAGTGAAATTGTGTTGAATTGTTCTCCGTCGACATCAGTGGTTCAGTGGTCGATGCTTGTTCGTTGGCTCGTTCCATGATCCTTGTTCTTGTTTGATTCAACTTTGCAAAGTTGAGGTCCTGCAGTTGTAGTTGGACCTCTTCGCGGTTGTCACTGGTTTGTTGTTCTTCAACTTTGCAAGTTGTTGGACCTATTGTTGCAGTTTGCAGTTTTTGGGTCTCAGCTGTTGTCATCACTCATTGACGGGTAAGTTTCTGTGCCATCGTTTCGTTGGTATTTTTCAATGGTGGGAGTCCTTGCCTCAAAATTCTATTGCAGACCATGTTTCTCTGTGCTCTTAATTTTTGTTCCTGGAAACCATGTGTCTTCATATGCCAGCTACCACGTCCATAGCTATTTCAGAAATTGCAATGCAGAGGGGTTTTCTAAAAGTAGTTCGGAGCTATAAGAAGAGGGAACCATCCGTCGGGGTGTAGACGCAGGGAATGGTTTTATTCTGTGGGTTGGAAAACTGCGTCCAGTTGTTGCCTTTGTCTTGTCCTTTGTATTTTGCATAACTTTTTTCTGGCTCTGAGAAGCTTGTAGGATGCACACCGTGAATAGGTTCAAATCGATCTTTCTGTTGAGTAAATTTATGGTCTTATTTATTTGCGTTGTTTCTTTTTGTTTGGTTCACTTTCCAGTGTGGGTTTGTTTTCTTCTCGTCTGCTATGGGGACTAGGGGGGATTGAAGTTGACAAGAAGAAGGTTGAAAGATACATACGGGGATTGGTACCCAGTTCCGCGCTTATAGTTTTCCTATTTTGCTTTCCTTTTTTTGTTTTTTCCTACTTTTATTCTTTTTTTCCCCTTTTCTCTGTTTTCATGCAAACTGAAAGTATCTAACAAACAACTTCAAAATGACAGTTCAAAAGACGAAAGAAGTAATAGATGTTGAGTCGTATGAAATAGATACACACTCCATTATACATGACAACATTGACGAGGTTTTACATTGCAATGGGCTTTTTAGATTGGATGCATTCTCGTATATTGCAGGGGATTGCCTTTTCGATGCATTTTAGGTTCTACTGCATTTCTGCTATTCCTCGACCGACCTGCGCAATGGATTGATATATTATTTCCTAGGCTGTTTAAAAAAATGGCGACGTTGAGGCATTAGAGTCATATGAATACGAACTGGAATATGATTTTCTTTAGCAGTTACATGGAATACATGATGTCCAAATGTATTTTTCAAAGATGTGGTTGTCTGCATCCCCAATTCTGCCTGCACATGAGAGGGGACTTTGGGGAGATACATTTTGTATACGGTGGTTGTCTAAGTGGCTCAATATATCAATTGGAATATGGTCATTGACAAGAAAAACAAGATATTTACTATTCAACAAAACTGCATCTGACAATCCATATTGCATCTTGTTCCATGATGCCAACGCTGTCAGTGGTCATTATGAACCAATAGTGTACAAAAAATTGTCCATATGCAATGTTGAAGAAGCTCATATTTACTTGTCCCTCATTTGCAAAGACCTTGAATCGCAATGGAAACGAATTATGCATCGCATAGACTCCCATGGTTTACACCTAGCAACAACTGTTGTTTCTAGTTGTGGAGATAGTCTGTTCAATGAAATTTGTTGTTTGGTAGCAGCAGAGTTCGATGTGTAGTCGCTGCGGCTTTACACTGTATAGTCCTTTTGTAATGCAATTACAGGCGACAACCAACAGGCTTTTAGGTGCTTGCATGAGCACCTTTCGCCATATCTCCTACAAAATATGTCGGCAATTGGAAGTTGGCAAGAATACCTTGTAAACATGGCGCTGCCATATGAAAAAGAGAATGTGGAGGGTTGCAGATTATATTTGCAATGGCTATCTATCATGTTCAGAGTAAATATCCAGGTCTAGTCAGCCTTGCCAGATGGCACTGTCCATTCCTGGTCTATTGATTCAAATTACGATCGAACAATTGACATCCTCTCATTGAAAACAGATACAACACATATCCATTATGAACCTTTGCTTGGACATATCAGTGGTTCAGGGTTGAATGTCCATGCCATCCAAACCACATCGAATCTGCATACGCGTTGCATGCTTTTTAGTGAGAATGAAACCCCTCCCAGTTGCGATATGGCCATACAGGTCTTGAAAAAAAAATCCATGCGTGAAGTTCATCACAGTTGTGATGAGACCATACAGGGCTTAAACAAAAAAATGTAGAGTAAGTTATCACAACTTGAAAAAAATTATGTGTAAAATTTGTCCCAGTTGTGATGAGGACATACACCCCTTAAACAAAAAACATACACTAAGTTATGACAACTTGAATCAGAGTGAAATTCATCCCAGTTGCCATCAGGTCATCGTGCCCTTGGACAAGAAACGTAGAGTAAGTTACCACAACTTGAAAAAGGTCATGCGCGAGAGAAAAAAATACATTGTTAGGCTTCCTTTTAGAGAGAAACTCACATATCACAATCTAAAGAAATTTGTTCGTGCACAACAGAACATAAACATGTACGGTGGCATATCCCAGAATGGTCGAGCAACAGTCACATTTCGTGGCCTAGAAGCAACACCATGCACTACTACCAATGAAAACCAACAAACACTTTCTACTCAAACTTCCCTGCGAAAGAAAAATGCAAGACAGACATACATGAAACAAATTAAAGACACTCCTTC
This sequence comes from Picea mariana, assembly GCA_032191745.1. Taxonomy (NCBI): domain Eukaryota; kingdom Viridiplantae; phylum Streptophyta; class Pinopsida; order Pinales; family Pinaceae; genus Picea; species Picea mariana. The sequence goes on along the minus strand of JASDQU011103865.1, from coordinate 13,972 downwards.
CATTGCGTGTGCAATTTGTGAACAATTGAATTTCTCAAAAAATAGTAAGTCTTTTAGGCCTAATTTGCAAGAAGAATACCTCCGCTTGACAGCGCACGATAAACCATTTTCCAATGGCAAAATTTGTCTTCCATGCAAACAGTCGCTTGAAAATAGAAAACTACCACAATTTGCAACCCCTAAGCAAATAAGATGTAATACACCACTAGAATATGTAAGTGTACTTACGAAACTTGAGGAGAGACTTGTGTCTCTGCGAATTGCATTTGCACAAATTAGGCCTTGGGGATATAAATGACCCCCTATGGGCTTAACGGGATCAATTATTAATGTGCTTGTTCAACTAGATGTTGTGCAAAAAGGATTGCCACAATTCATTAGCAAAACAATGACAATTGTTATGGCTCTGAAAAGATGCTTGCGATACAAAAATGCCTATCAGACAGGCAAAGTGTGTGTGCATGTTGTTATGAAATCATTAAAGGAATTATGTTCCAGCGCCCTATACAAAGCAAAGAACATTTGTATAAATGAGAACTGGAATAATGTTCTTGCAGAAGAGGATGCCAACTCTGCAGAGACTCTCGAAAATGCTAGTGAATTTGATACAAGTGATGAATTGGAGAATGAAACACTTGTTGAGACATTGGTGCATGGATTCACTGATTCACAGTGTATTCGTGACTTGCAAGACAAGATTGTCAAAATTTCACCTGCTGAGGGGGCAGCGTCCACTTGGAATATTCAAGGATAAATTCGTTGAGGAAATGAACTTTCCAACACTCTTCTATGGAGATCCACATGTTGTTGACATCACAGAATGATTCAATTATAATAAAATAGTCCGATGGGAGTTGCTACATTCAAGCGATGACTTCTCCTGTCACATAACAAATTTGTTTTTCAAAACAATGCACATAATAATAGAGCAAGTTCTCTCCTACATGTGGATCCGAATAAGAAAAGACCAGTTACAAGGAAGAAAGTTGTTGGCCAAGGATGTCAAGTACAAAGTAAACCTAGAAAAAATTCTGAAATCTGATATTGGATACATAAATTTCAAAAACAGTCGCACCTCTCCTGACTATTTGCAACAAAACAAAAAAACTATTTTTGCAATGATCCGGCAATTGGGCCGCCGACATTTTTCGTCACATTTACAAGTGTAGAGCATTGTTGGGATCCATTGGTAGCTACCATATCTGACCTGCATAGGAACAGGAAACGTAAAAAACAAACCTATACACTGGAAAACAATCACAATGACTACTTCATAAGAAAATACCCAGTGACATGTACTCGCTACTATAAACATAGAATAAATGCTTTGAGACAATTGATATGCCATGATGAAATGTTTTTCAGAAAAATATCGGACTACTTTTTTGTGATGGAATTCCAGAATAGGGGAAATGAACATGACCACACGCTGTTGTGGATAGAGGGTGCACCAATCTATGGAACTAACAACAATTCAGAGATCGAACAATTTGTGGAGAAATACATAACATGCAACACAGATCATTTGGATCCAAAACTTACCAAAGTTCATAGACATTACCATACAAGAAGTTGTAGAAAACGAAAAAACTTGCATTGTAGATATAAAGTTCCTGTGCCGCCAATGAGAGCTACATGAATCATAGAGCCACTTAGTTTAGAGGACAATGTTGTTGTTGAGAAATCAAAATCCTTGTTCGCATTTCTAGAGCAAGGAGAATTTGACGAGCTCATGAGCTTCGATGCGTTCTTGACAGAGCTAAATCTATCAGAAGATGAGTACATCAAAGCCATACAATGTATGCTTAAGCAACCAACAGTTTTCCTTAATCGAAAACTTCTCCATATTTGGAACAACAGTTTCTCCAAGGACATGCCAGTTATGTGGAAAGCAAATACAGATGCACAGTACGTGCTCAATGCATATGCTGCGACGTCCTACTGTACCTTGTATTTGACAAAGGTTGACAAATCCATGACAAGTGCATTCAGAAGAATACACAAAGAACATGAAAGAAGTCATATTGATGCCATACAAATTATACACACACTTGGCAACACATTTCTTAATCTTCAACAAATGTCTGCTCAACAAGCAGTTCACATTGCACTTTCCCTGCCCCTCACTTGTAGTTCAAGAAAATGTGTCTTCATAAACACATCTCCACTTGAAAAACACACATTTGTGCTTAAACCATCAGTTTTGCTAGAACAAGAGCCTGACAATTCAGAAGACGTGCTATGTCGCTCTATTGTTGATTATTACCTTCAGCTTCCATCTTCTATTAGGCATATCTGCATAGCAGAATTCGTATTGCATTACAAAAAAAATGGTGCGCCCATATCAAAAATAAAAAATCCCTCTGTGATACGGTTTGTCAAATACAATAAACATTCTGACTATGAAAACTATTGTAGAGAAAAATTGATGTTGTACGTTTTGTTCGATGAAAACGAAGAGACATTAAAACATAACTTCTCTACATGGGAGGTTGCGTATGTTGCCTCTGAGACTATAGTGCACACCAATGAAGCTAGATTTACCTACAATGTTAATCCAACATGGGGTGATCTAGAAATTGCAGTTAATGATCTAGAAAACCCTGACAATCCTGATGAGACATTCACAAACCGAAAAACAACCAGAACTCCTTGCGAGTCCTATGACTTACAAGCGGATTTGCCTCGTCCTCCAGCAGGTGGAGGTGAAAAATGTATCAATCTTGGTTTTCAAGTCACAAAACATCCTTTCCTAGTTGAAAATAATGAATACCACAGAATAAGACATCTGTTGAATCAAGAACAACAAACAATTGTAAAGGACATTGCTCTTAAAAAATGCTTGAACATGGACACTCCTGTGCACTTGTTCCTTACAGGCGGAGCAGGAACATGCAAGACATTCACAGTGAAAGCACTGTTCCAGATGCTTATACGAATCTATGATTCAAACAATTCCTCTGATCCTATGAAACTAAAGGGCCTAATAGTTGCATACATAGGAAAAACTACATATAATGCAGGTGGAACAACAGTCCACTCTACATTTTTAATGCCTTTTAACAAGTCACGGTTTCTTCCACTTAGCAAGGAAATGTTGGATACATTGTCTAAGCTTTACGAGGAACTCCAACTTGTCTTTATAGATGAAGCATCTTTGATTGGAAGTCGGTTCTTGTATTCCATTGACAACCGACTAAGAAGCATGAAACATGTGCACATGAAATACTTTGGAAACATTGACACGATATTCTGTGGGGATCTTTACGAGGCATAGCCCATCCAAGATTCGTTGATATTTGAACAACCTACCATTAACATGGAAACAATGATGCATGACTTATGGAGAGACAATATAAAATGCTTTGAATTACATACTACAATGCGACAGACAGATGAAACATTCATTGGAATTCTGAACAGAATGCAAACAAACAACCAAACATATGATGACATAACATATATGAATTCGAGGTGCTTATGGCCTGCACCAATAGACCCAACGTTCCCTTGCCTGTTCTACACAAATAAGAATGTTGGAATGCATAACAACCATATTCTATCGCTCATGCCTGGTGATGGTATCATCATCAATTCAATTGACCTGGAAGAAGACAACCATGGAAATGTGCCACGTCATGAACATACAACCACTCTACCTTTGTAGCTTGTTCTCAAATTAGAAATGTTGGTTGAAATATATGCCTGTAATTATGATTCACAGGATGGCTTGGTCAATGGTGCAGATGGAATTCTCAAAGGCTATACGAAAACATAAAAAATTGATGTCCTTTGGATTAAGTTCCATGAACCGCATATAGGCAAGCGACAAGCAGGCAAGTTGTCTCATCTATATAATACAAACACTGGAAGCGGTTGGACACCTATTCTGTGAATATCAAAGCCAGTATCGACATCAGCAAAGACAGGTCGACTGAAATTTCAAAAAAAGTTTCCGATTAAACTTGCATGTGCACGTACAATCCACAGATCACAAGGACTAACACTTGATAATGTTGCATTTCAGCGTGTTGGAATTTAGATACATGGACTTGTATACACAGCATTGTCCCGTGTCAGAAGCATAGACTCCTTGTATTTACTAAGCCCTCTTACAAAAGATAAGTTCAAAGACAAACATAAAGTTGATATTGAAATGGAATGACTCAGGACCACCGCAAAATGGAAATTGCACCATGATTACCAATTCATACAAACAAATTCATCTCTATCAATTCTCTCGCTTAACACACACAACTTAAATGCACACATGGATGATATACTCAATGACTATGATACAATGCAATCCGATATTTTGTGCTTGTAGGAAACATATATGGCATTATGCATGCAGAACAAATAATTCCCAAATCACAACTGCATATCAAGTTACATTACACATGGGGTGATGATATTGGTGAAAAAACATGTATCAATTTTGGAGCATATACATATCGAAGAAAACAATGTTGAGGTGGTGCTTGCAATTTTTTTTTCCATGAAACAGAAATTGCGATACTAAATCTGTATGCTGCTCCCCATGCAACATTCTCCAACATAGTAGATCTTATTTCCAATGCATTGGACCATTTCCATCGGAATGGACCCATTGTGCTTGTAGGAGACTTCGATATTGACATGCTACAAAAGAATGGCAGAACAAAAGAATTGGAAAACTACATGTGCAAATACAGTCTCCGCTTTCTTTTGCACAACAGAAGCCATCTGCAAAACACACTTATTGACCATGTGTGGTTGAATGTGCCCATTCCTCATTGCAGTATGTTTATCTTAGACACATATTGGTCTGATCATGATAAATTTGGTATTGCACATGAATTACGAGATATACATCAAACATTTTGCAAAGTCATATTTATATATTTCAAAGCATATTTGTATAGCTTGTTGCANAAAAAAAAACAAATTATCCAGCTTCTTAGTTTTCCCTCATTTGTACACATCCTGGTTTGGTCACCATACAGTTGTTGTTGTACTTGAATTATAAAGTATACATTATGCAAAACAAACAAAAAAGGTACATCCTTCTAAAAGCTATATGTTACTCTATTCATCTTATTCTATTTTTTTTAGTATATGTACATAGTACTTGCCTTTTTGTTTACATGTTAACTTCTGCTCATATTCCTTCTGTTTTCTACTTTTGTTCAAAGAAACAAATCAGAAAACTAAATGCCGCAAAGAACTCCTAAGCAGAGATGTAGAGGAATCCATGCAAAGGTGCGTTTTTACTGCCCGTGTTCCATATTAAATAGTTTTTTGTTTACTCTATCTCTATTTGTTGAACTCGTTTGCAGATGTGTTTTTTTGTTTTTTTTTGCGCCTCCTTCGACACTCCATATCTTCCTCTACATTCACTTGTCTTTGTGTGTGTGATACATATCCAATGTTGAGCTCGCCAGTTCTAGACTCCGTTTGTCAATTTGTATATCACGGAACTCTAATAGCTGTTTGGAGGACACAGAACAATAGAAGTACAATGTTGAGCCACCCAGCCCGCAAGTTCGCTTGTCAATTTGTATATCGCGCAACTATGGCTGCTATTTGCAAGACACAGAACATTAGAGCCCCAGTTTAGAGCCCGCAAGTCCGCGATCCAAAAAAGTGGTTAAGTATGGAATAAGGATTTTGTACATGCTCTATAACATTTCATGTCCATAGTTTATAAAAGTACATATTTAGTATGTATTGCTCGTTTCTCGGAGCCCGCCAGCCATGGAGTCTGTCTCTCAATTTCTATATCGCGGAACTCAATAAAAGTACAATGTTGAACCAGCCAACCCGCAAGTCTTCTTGTCAATTTGTATATCGCTCAAGTCTGGGTGCTATTTGCAGGACACAGAACATTATAGGCCCAGTTTAGAGCCTGCCAGCCCGCAAGTCCGCGATCCAATAGAAGTGCAATGTTGAGCCAGCCAGCACGCAAGTCCACTTGTCAATTTGTATATTGCGCAACTCTGGGTGCTATTTGCAGGACACAGAACATTAGAGGCCCAGTTTAGAGCCCGCCAGCCCGCAAGTCTGCGATCCAATAGAAGTGCAATGTTGAGCCAGCCAGCTCGCAAGTCCACTTGTCAATTTGTATATCATGCAACTCTAGGTGTTATTTGCAGGACACAGAACATTAGAGGCCCAATTTCCAGCCCGCAAGTCCATGATCCAAAAAAGTGCCTAAGTATGGAATAAGGGATCTGTACATATTTACGATGTATTGCTCGTTTCTAGGAGCTCGCCAACGCTGGAGTCCGTCTGTCAATTTCTATATCGCGGAAATCAATGGAGGTACAATGTTGAGCCAGCCAGCCCGCAAGTCGGCTTGTCAGTTTGTATATCGCAAAATTGTGGATGTTATTTGTAAAGCACGAAACAATAGAGGCCCGTTTTTTAGCCCGTCAGCCTGAGAACCCGCGATCCAAAAAGTGTACATACTCTATAAAATCTCAGCCACCCCGCACGTCCGCTTGTCAATTTGTATCTCGCGGAACTCTGGGTGCTATTTGTAGAACATGGAACAATAGACACCTATTTTTTGAGCATGCCAGCTCGAGAGCCCACGATCCACAAAGTGGACAAGTATGGGATGTGATATCCGTACATGCTCTATAAAATCTCATGTCCATACTTTATCAAGGTACATATTTAGTTTTGCCTGGTTTGTACACATATTGGTCTGGTCACCACACAGTTTCTTTTGCACATGGATTATGGAATATGCACTACGAGTCCGACTGAGCCCTTTCATTTCCTTAGCCAATTTTGTGCCCGCGGCTTCCCCAGTATGCGTTATCAAATTCTCATTCCCCGTCTTTCCAGTGTGCATATTGCATCCAAAACTTGGTAATCCAAGTCTATGCTCGCGGGTTCCCAGACGACGGAGTGGCATATTTCATGTCCATCTATATCTCTACATCACAAGTCCTTTTCTAGTTTCTGATTTTTATGGCCACGGTGTCCTTTGTGGGCACCTTTTCAGCTCTCATGCCCCGTCTGCGCAGTATACATCTAACGCCCGAAACTTTGGGGATCTACAATTGGACCCGGACTCGAAGCTTGCGACTCATTTGCTAATTTTCTTTAATTTAATTGTACAATATCAATATTTAGTATTATTAATCTAGTATTTTAAAATAATGTTTTTAGATAATGTTAGCTATATAACATATATGTTATATGTTATACATGTAGACAATCACAATCTTGAACCCGCCAGTCCTGGAGTCCGTCTGTCAATTTATGTATCACAGAACTCTCAGTGTTGCATGGAGGACATAAAATAATAGAAGTGCAATGTTGAGAGAGCCAGCCCGATGTCCACCTGTCAATTTGTATATCGTGGAACTCTGGGTGCTATTTGTAGGACACAGAACAATAGAGACCCAATTTTCAGCCCACAAGGTCGAGAACCCGCAATCCAAAAAGTGGCTAAGTATGGAGTGAGGGATCCGTGCATGCTGTATAAAATCTCATATCCGTACTTTATAAAAGTACATATTTACTATGGATTACTCATTCCTCATAAAATTTCTAGGTTCAGAACTGGCGGATACACGTATTCAGATTTCCAGTTACTTTTATATTGCTAGCCCAGTCATTCGCTTGCCCACTTCATATTGTACATATTACATGTAATATGTATTACATATTATATGTAATGTCTAATACATATTCAATTTTGAACGAGCCACTCGTGGAGTCCGTCTGTCAAATTAGACCCCGCCAGTCCGATAACCTGCGATACATATTACATGTAATGTGTAATACATATTTAATTCCGTCTGTGGATTTGTATATCGCGGAACTCCGAATGCTATTTGGAAGACATGGGACAATAGAAGTGCAATGTTGAGCCAGCCAGCCCGCAAGTCCACGATCCAAAAATGTGGCTAAGTATGGAATAAGGGATCTGTACATACTCTATAAAATGCCATGTCCCTAGTTTATAAAAGTACATATAATAGAAGTGCAATGTTGAGCGAGCCAACCTGATGTCCGCCTGTCAATTTGTATATCGCGGAACTCTGGGTACTATTTGTAGGACACAGAACAAGAGAGACCCAATTTTTAGCTCGCCAAGCCGAGAAGTCGCAATCCAAAAACTGGCTAAGTATGGAATGCGGGATCCCTACATGGTCTATAAAATCCGATATTCATACTTTATAAAAGTACATATTTACTATGGATTACTCGTTCCTTAGAAAATTTCTAGGTCCAAAACTGGCGGATACACGTGTTCAGATTTCCAGTTACTTTTATATTGCCAGCCTGGTTGCCCGCTTGCCCGTTTCATATTGTACATATTACATGTAATATGTATTACATATTACATGCAATGTCGAATGCATATTCAATTTAGAGCCCGCCACTCGTGGAGTCCGTCTATCAATTTAGAGCCCGATAACTCGCGATACATATTACATGTAATGTGTAATACATCAATTCTGTCTATGGATTTGTATATCGCGGAACTTCGAATGTTGTTAGGAGGACACGGGACAATAGAAGTGCAATGTTGGCCCAGCCAGCCTACAAGCCCGCAATCCAAAAAAGTGGCTAAGTATGGAATAAGGGATCTATGCATACTCTATAAAATGTCATGTCCATAGTTTATAAAAGTACGTATTTAGTATGTATTGCTTCTTTCTCGGAGCCCGCCAGCGCTGGAGTTCATCTGTGAATTTATATATCGCGAAACTCAATAGAAGTACAATGTTGAGCCAGCCAGCCCGCAAAGTCCGCTTGTAAATTTGTATATCCTGAAATTCTGGGTGCTATTTGTAATGCATAGGACAATAGAGGCCCCTTTTTTCAGCCCGCCAGCTGGAGAACCCGCGATCCAAAAAGTGTACATGCTCTATAAAATCTTAGCCAAACCTCAAGTCCGCCTGTCAATTTGTAAATTGCGGAACTCTGAGTACTATTTGTAGGACACGGAACAATAGAGGCCTGTATTTTAGCCCAACAGCCCGAGTACCTGCGATCCACAAAGCGGCCAAGTTTGGAATGCAATATCCGTACATGCTCTATAAAATTTGATGACCATACTTTATAAAGGTACATAATTTTTTTCCCTGCAATACCGACCGCTTTGCTTTTTTTAGCCAATTTTATGCCCGTGGGTTCCCCGCTACGCGTTATCGAACTCTTATTCCTCGTGTTCCGAGTGTACATCTTGCATCCAGAACTTGGGTAATCCATGTCTATGCTCGCAGGTTCCCAAATGATGGAGTGCCAGATTTCATGTCCATCTATATCTCTACATCACAAGTTCAACCTACTGCCATTTGTTTTCATAGTTCGCGGATTTTATGTCCGCGGGTTCCTTTGTGGGCGCCATCCAACTCTCAAGCCTCGTGTGCCCGGTATACATCTTGCACCCGAAACTTTGGCGATCTACAATTGGACCCGCACTCGAAGCTTACGACTCATTTGATAACTTTGTTTAATTAGCTCATCGTGCAGGCACCATGTAAATTGTCATTGATGGGCGCAAGGCTCAAGAAGATCTGCCATTAATGCGCACTAAACCAATATTTGCGGAGGCTTTTCTTATCCCTTCCTAGTGTTAATTTCAAATACCATGGAATGTCATTCGCACGCCGTCAACTTGGTTCGTTCACGAAACCTCCAATCCTTAAATTTCTTCGTTGTAACTGCCACCTTCGCACTTCTAAGTATGCAATAATTAAGCTTTACTTCTAACAGCTCACCATACAACACTCATAGAGATTGTCATTAATGAGTGAAGAGCTCAAGGAGATTTTCCATTCGCATGCATTGAACCAACATTTCTGGGGGGGTTATATTATCCCCCCCCCATTTGTTCATTTCAAACAGCGTATGGAGCAAACCAACGTTTTCATAAACTACTGGCAGCACCTCCATAGCAGTTTTGTAGAGATATAGTGAACATCTTCGGACCTAAGGACCAGAACTACCACAGTAACAAAGCATCGCTCCAATGGCCTGCCACGGTAACAAAGCAACCCAAAGTTCTTCAAACGGACGAGGTTCATCCTAAAATTGATAGTTCTCACAAGCTTCCTGTGGAGAAGAAGGGAAAAAGAATTGTAGGGGAGGCGGACGAGCCCGAAATTGAGAGTGAAAACATGGATCTTGACGCTGATCTGGATAGTATATTCTGCAACCTTGAACAGTCGGGAGATACGATTCACCATAGCTACCCAATGGACATAGTTGATGCCGAAATTTTTGACGAAGATGAATCCTTTGTATTCCAGAGTGTTGTTTTTTAAAGCGAATCTAAAAAATTAATTATTGAAAAAAGAGATGTAAAAAATAAGAAAAGAAAACATCGTTCATAACTTGAACTTGCCAATATGCGGGCGTCCAAAATCTCTGAACTTCACATGGCAATCGAAGATGCTCTTCATGATTCTATTGGAGTCATTGAGGCTAAGAATGCCAGACTAAAGGATTGGATCAAGGAATTAGAGGAAGCTTTGATTCCTATGCAATTGCTTGGTAGTGCTTTCGCAATAGCCATGCTTGCAACTCCCTGCACCCCTGCACCAAACCTAAAAGGCTCCTCCACCTTCCTCGCATCGTGTAGAGAATATGTGGAGAAAAATATCAACAAAAGAATGGAACTGATTACTAAGGCCTGGGAAACATCACAAAATATGGAATCCCTAGGAAGTAGCGCACATAACTTGCTCAAACTTCTACAGACAGATTTAAAAAATGAAGAAACTTTCTATTTGCACACAGTCATCCCTTTTGCCTTTCATGTCAACAACATGGTAGACACGACAAGAAGACAATATGACCTCCCATCCAAAAAAAGGCTCACTCAATTAGAAGCATGCTGGAAAGAGAAACTAAAGAACTTGTATCTGATCATCCAATCATGTGAGCAAGGAATATCAAAGAAATAAACATTATTCACAAAGCTTGCCAAAATAGACTTAGTCAGAAGGACCAACGACTTCCAAGACCCCAGCGTAATCGTCAATTCGCTGGCGTTAACCAAGCAAGCTTTCGCTAACCAAGTTGATAATTTTAAGGCGTTATCTTTAGAAAATTTTTACAGGATTCTTGAATATCATGAAGAACACGTGGACAACTAGCTAGTCCACTATTCGATACAGAATGGAGATATTCATCAGGCTCCGTGTGATATTTCTATTGATCTAAGCAAATTAGAAAATGAACTTTTTAGCATTAAAATCCGGAATGACATCAACGTCACCCCCTGGAGAAGCTACATTGAAGAGAACTTGAAGCCGGTCGTCGACGAAATCCAACAGGAAAAGGCATCAGGAAGCAAATAACAAAAATACTTATATGGAACATCGCTATAAATACTTTGTTTATCAATTCAATTATTCAAGCGGGTCCGAGATGAAAACCAACAGGAAAAGGCATCAACAAGCAAATACCAAAAATACTTATATGTACCATCGTTGTAAGTCTATACTTATAGTCCTTTCTTTATCAATCCAGTTATTCCATCTTTTTTGAATAGAAATCTATAGCCAAAGACTGATATCTTCCCATTTCTACTTTTCAGGTATTACACTCTACAGTTCTCCCACTTCTTCTTTCCACAATCCTATTTCTTGTACATATTTCTCTTATAGTCCACGGGAGCCCCAATCCCAGTCTATATGACAAACGCATTTAAATTTCCAGGAATATGTAGAAAACTATTGTTTTTTCATATATTCCAAATAAAACTATTCTTTTGTCTCTTTATATATTTATGTGCTCCTAGATTTTCATCTTCAGTTATGCTGAATGTCAATACATTCTATTTATTTTATTTCAATTCTCTTTTTTATGATGCATATCTTTTTCTGCTTAGTCATTTTCAAAATTAATTTTGAGATAAATCACTCATTCAAATTTGAGATATCGTATTTCACACACACACACACACACACACACATATATTTAAATTTCCACGAATATGTAACACGCTTTTTAATTTTTTTATATAAATGTCATAAAATTGTGTTCAATATTTTTTTTCTACTCACACATATAGACAGTGTGTCATTTCTTGCATCTTTACCACTTGTCCTTCATGTTGCTTGCAACATCTGCACTGTAATTTCAAGGCCCAAGTCCAATTCTGCTATTACATCAACATGAGGCCCTTAAAATTCAAATAGTCTGCAACTCCACTTGTCAATTTATATATCGTGAAACTCTGGGTGCTATTTGTAGGGCACAGAACAACAGAGCCCAAATTTTAAGCCTGCCAACCCGATAACCCGCGATCCAAAAAGTTCCTAGGTATGCAACGAGGACTCCGTGCATGCTCTATAAAATCTCATGCCCATACTTTATAAAAGTACATACTTGGTATCTATAAAAGTTAATATGTACTTTATAAAAGTACATATTTTGTATGTATAATTTATGGAATTTCAATTTCTTTTCTGTCCAGGAGGTCTTCTTTTAAAGAAAACTAATTCGACAATGCTAATTTAAAGAAAACGAACCTATGTAACAGACGTTACTACTATTCTATTGTATGCTAAATTTTTTGTGTCCAACAACCTTTTAAATGTAATATTGTTGTACACTAATTTTTTTTGTCCACGCTCCTTTTAAATCTTGCATGTTCTATCAAACTTAGATAATAGGAACCTTCGTTGATGTAGCAGACATTAATAATTTCTGATAAATTTCAAATAAAACTAATTCAGGAATACTAAATTCTGCATGGATACCACATGTAGTGCAAATTGCAACCCATGTGTCTGTACACAGTCACATTTACTCCCATTCCAACCTGGCAGGGACTACGCTGCCATGCAGCACTTGTTCAATCATTACATCAAATGTTTCAATCATATTATCAAAACATTGCCTTTGAATAATGAAACCTCTACAATTAAGCTATATAACATCTCTTTACACAACAATAAAAACTAATGAAGTTTGAATCATCGTTCCAATTACATAAAATAATATCACGCATCGATATCTCCATTTAAATGTTCTACAAATTTTATATTTTCCCACCATTCAAAATAAAGGAAGGAAAATCAACATTTTTGTTTAAAATATGATAAGAATCATTTTGAATTAATGAATTTGCAAACATAAATAATTAATATTGTAAAATCACGTTGCAATAGGGGTATTTGAGAGTTTTGAATCCGTTTTTACATAAAAAATAATGATATAAATAATCAAAAATTGAAATTTCAACACAGATTTTATGACCAGATTTTGCTAATAACAAACCTGAAAATTTCAAAATTATAAAACATTTACCATCAACTATTTTATTTAAACAAGAGTAAAAATTTAAATATTATACATTCTCCTTTTATAATTTTTATTTCCATAATCTTATTAATTATTATTTGTTAATTGAAAATATGAAAATATTAACATTAAATTTTAAAGTGCATGCAATCTCCATCTCCAATTTGCACACATATTAAAAACAAAAGTTGTTTTCATGTGGCCTAGTCCTTAAATGTACAATTTAGGGTTCAAAGTTGCATTCTCGTCGTGATCTTTTAATGATATTGATCATGCTATTCTCACTTGTGAATTGTGACCATGGAAGTGATTTTCGAAAAACTTTTTATATATCAAATGGATTTTTAATTAAAAGATTAAATTGGGTACTTAGCATATATTCATGCAGCATATATTCATGCATGGTACTAGCATTTATTATTATTGTACTGGGTAAGGTAGTATATAGCAATGAGTTAGCATTGACTTTAATATTAGTTTTGTGTTGATTTAAAAAATTTATATCAATTTAAATGTTTAACATAACAAGTAAAAAATAATATTTTTTTATATAACAAAAATAATATTTTTTTAACTTCTGATTGGTCAATAAATTGATAGTGTTATTGCAGCCTTCACATATTTCAAGACCTTGAATTAATGGGAAAAGACAAAAACCACAGAAAACTCAAACCTCCCCAAAAACTATCAAATCTGAAGCAAATGGAAA
>JASDQU011103864.1:0-20845 GCA_032191745.1 Picea mariana | reverse complement strand
GGGGGATGTTTTCAATATTTATTGAGTATTTTATGGAAATGTTATATTCTCAAATTTAACATCCATGTAAAATAACATGAATGACTAGTATCAAACAAGAGTTTATTTACAATTATTTATAATTGTTTTCAAGACCAAAATATGTTTTCCACCTTCTAATTATTTTCTCAATATTATAATTCGAAGTAAACTTATAATAAAAATGAAAATAGATTTCCAAATATTTATATAAAGTAACTTTGTTTGATAATTATAAAAAAATTAAGATTTGATAATTATAACCGTTTTTTCAATATTTACCACCACATCCTTGCTTAGAAAAAACTTCTCCATAATTATTAGGTAAACACATCTAGCACAATATCATTATTAAAATCTAATTTATCAATTTAAATTTAAAAATAAAAATAAAAAAATCCTTATTTTACTACTCTATTACAATTAATCTCTTCCCACAAATACTGGATTTAAGCCCCGTATAAGAACGCCAACATTATGTATGGTACTCGATGCCGAACGCTAGCATCTACTACAGATCTTTCGAACGTTTCCTGTAATATTCACGTCATAGTGAAGAGATTACCAACATTATAAAGCTGACGAGGAATTTGGTGAGTCCGCCAATTTTAAGGATGTTCGCGTAGAGTGGAGTCGTTCTACTGAATCTCTACTAATTTTATAAAGTTGTTTGCCAAATGTTTACTATCCTGTCTTGCCTCGAACTCAAACAGTACTCGATAAGAACGATTGTTTCTATTCAATACTACTTACAGCCCACCTAATTAAATAAATTAGTAATTTGAACTCTCCATGCTTCCACCATTGCCAACTCCTCTATCTTCTCTGATGGACTAATGATTAATCACGCGAATCCAAGAGGTTTAGATCTATCACCTGCACTAGCACGATAACCAAATCTCCCACTACGGACATTCCAACAACCTGCACCACTATTATTTCTTTCTGTGAGCGTTATATGTTTGTATATATGTATGTTGTCCTTCTCTCTTGCCTTGATACAAACGACGGCCAATCACCGGATTTCGTCCACGAGCTTTATCCTCATTGCCTGCAGACTCTGTTGGGTAATTGTAGCTGATTCCACCATGGTGAAATCTTTGCGAGCTGCAGCCATTAATATTTTGATTGGGGTCTCAGTTTTCATGAACATTCTGAGCATGGGTAGCTGTGAAGAGGGTTCCGGTACTCCATTAAGCAATCAGCCTTTATCTCCATTCAATCAGCCATTGAACGCCCAACCTTACACTCCTCTTAACGGCCAGCCCTTAGTTAATCAGCTGCCTGTAAACTCCCCAATCGGCCAGCAATTTCCATTAGTGAACCAGCCATTGATTAACCAACCCGGCTTCGTCAATCAGCCCTTCTCTCCATTAAATGTCCAACCGGGTTTGAACCAGCCATTGTTAAACGGGCAGAGTTCTTTGGCCCAGGCATTAAACCAGCCTTTTGTCAACAGCTTTGCATTCAGCGGGTCTGATAACCAACGTCTATCAGCGCAGGTTGTGATCATGGCCAGTTGCTCAATGATGCTGGTTCTATGCTTTCTCATCCTGTGATGAGTGTAAATAATCACATATTCACTGCATATATCTGCATATGAGCTTTTGCCACTTCTTTCTGTACTTCTACATTATCTATCTCAAAACCGGTTTGCTTGGTTATCAAACAATGTAAATACTGTCGGACAGATAGTTTCACAGTTCGTTCAGGACCGTCTGATGGTTTTAATTTGTACCTTTGGTTATAAACAGATATAAGCGTGTGATATTAGTATCTTGGTGTAAAACATGTAATCTTAATTTTATGGATTTATATTCTAAACTTCCAAGCACCATGTGATTATGTATTTTCTTGAGGTTGAGTTCATTTAGTAGATCTTAATCCTATTTGCGACTGCAGTTGGTTGCCAGTCCATTTGTCAAATTTTGTATTATTTTATCATTCCAATATAATGGGGAAATGGAATAGATGTTGTATTCATATTTTGTTTAAGCATATAGAGATATTAAACTATATATTTTACTTATATGACAATTCATCTTTTTTTTAATCATATAAAGAGGGATAATAAAAAGTATTGATATCATTTATAGAATTTAGGTGGTGTAAGTGTATAGGAAGATGTTGTCATTTAACTTTAAAATAAATAAAATAAAAATTAAATAATTAGGAAAATATTTTAAAAATTAAACCAGTATAGATAATCATTTTTATAATTACATATATTTTTAATATTAAATAATTAAAAAAATTACCTCTTAAAAAATTTGATCTCTTTATGTGTTTGATAGATTTAATTGTAATAGTTGCATCTTTTTAGAGTGGAGCATGAAAGACATGAGAAAAAATGGAAGAGATACTAATACAAACTATTTTCATACAAGAAAAAAATTTAACTTCTTGATGACAACAAGGGTTAGATCTTCATTACCTTACCCAGAAAATGCATATTTTCCCTCTATTTGGTATTTTATCTTACCTAGAAAATGCATATTTTCCCTCTATTTGTTATTTACAGAGATCACACACAGCTCACAACAAAGTGCATAAAAGTAGAAAACTTAAATAAAACCAAAATGTTATCTCTGCAAAAAGTCATAAATGGAAGTATTTGGGCTTTATACCTCCGGATTAAATGGTCATATCTTGGGAAAACATAAACCTTTTCGAGTGAAATCAAAAGCATTCTTCACTGAAATGAGTGCTCGAGAGGCAATGGAGTAGTCCTCTTAGCCAAAAAATGTACATAAATGATAAACGCATGAGATGCGACAATACATCTTCACAATCTTAATCTACAATGAGAATGTATCTTCCAATGAGCTTTGATACCATGTTTGAAAAAAAAAAAGTATTCCAACAAGGGACGAACACCTTCAATAACCCCTCATACAACCAGATCAAAGATCAACATACTGATGTTTTAACGTGGTAAAACCCCGACAAGATGCATCCATGGCCCCATCCAGCGTGGCCAGTTAGAGAAATTTATTAACATGAAGACAAAGATTACATAGAGATTTATAAGAGAATTTCTAAAAATTTATCATCAAAAAATGACCCTTCATTCTCTTTAAATAGATATCATGGATCAATCAAGTGTAAATCCATGAATTAATGTAGTCGTTAAGAACAAGAAGCATATGAACCATTTGATCACTCTAAGATAAGAAGACGTTCTAATTACCTAAATACTAATGCATACTAATACATAATAAAGAAACACATTAGGAACCACACTTTTAACTAATAACATGTTAGACTAATTTTATCTTAACTAACTCCTACGTTTCTAAATGTCCTATCATTTTGATGTTGATGGATTTCTCACACTTCAGTCGAAGCCCAATGGTGCAGCCATTCGTGTGCTTTTTTCTTAGTCAGATCCATGGACATTATTTGTGGCTCAACTAAAAATACCAAGTAGATGAGAATCACATGTATCGATACAATGGAAATGACCTAGACAATGCAACTAAGGCCAAGGATGCAACCGAGGAAGAGGTTTGTGATAAATATGGAATGTGTAGAGGATCTCGTCGAGTAATCATTCTAGATATCAATAACCAAACTGTATTATTTTCTACACAATTCCTTGCCTTTAAGATACTCCATAAAGGATGCAAGGATGAGTTTCCAATTGGATTATTTTTTTCCACCGAGTAATGTGTTGCAATGGTTTAGATGGTATGATAACAATATCTCCTCAATCTGTTTGTTGATGATTGTTTGGAGGCCCAAAACTTAGGTAAATATTTTCATTACATATGGGTTATTTTGTTACTCTGTATTATTTTGTGGATCCATGCCCCTCGTGACTTGAGGAGGATGTTGTTTGTGCACCATTTTTCAACACACTTGGATTTATTACACTCCAGTACGCCAAAGAACAAGTAGTCCAAGCCAAGCATAACAAGTCCGTTAAGAAGTGGTACAGATTTTTGATACAAGAAACTAGTTTGATGTTGCACATTCCAAAGACTCTAATGAAAATGAATGAGGATTACCTTGAATTCGAATGTGATTCCCATAAATTTTTCATTTATTCAAGTCCAGATAAGAAAAAATCCACTACCATGCTCCCCTTCTGCATCATGGAAGAAGACATCAAGTTGGATGAAGAAAAATGAAGATAATAAGGGTCGTAGTCACAACCTTCCATAAAGAACATGCCTTAGGTTCCAAGCAGAAAAAGTGTGACACCTCCAAAGGCAAAGACAAGAAGCTGACAGATCGAAAATTCCAAACTAAGGAGAAGTCTAAGGATGACCAATACAATTCCTACAAGTGGAAATGAATTTCAAATGAAAAAGGGCCAACCCCAATCAATTTAGATCTCAGCATGGATGAAGAGGGAGCACCCTCTCGCCCATCATAGTTTACTACCATCAAGGAGGAAGTCCCCTGGACCATCCACACAACACACCATATTGCCTGGTTAACTTCCAAGCAAGCGTAGAGAAATGACCATAAGTAAAAGGGAGGATACAACTATACCGACATGATAAACGAGGAAAAAAGTTACGAATATCTCGAAGCTGGTTAAGGAACTTAGAGGACATCTCATGATGTAGTAGGTATTTGAAAAATAGGTCGAAAGAAAGTTCAACAATCGATGATGACAATTATCCACTACTTTTACACCTATTTCACCCTTTCAAGAACAATAGATCACTGAAGATAACAAAAGAAATCAAAGAAGAGTGATGTAGGTAAATCCATTGGTTTTTGTTCTTTTGACTTAACTAATGCCGAAATCAAATTTTCATAGGTTCCTACAGAGGACCTATAAATTTTATGACTACCATCATAACAGAGCTTAGAGATGGACACCAGACCCTTGACCAATCTCATGAAAAACTGTGAGAACAACAATATATAGAAGTTCTCGTGCATAAGGAAAATCAGGGTAAGCATCAACGAGAAGTGAAGGCATCAAAAGAAGTAGAGGTTGTGCATCAGAAGCTCAAAGAAATTCATATGTGGAAGTCACCATGCATGTTGAAAGTAGATAACAACACGAAATCATCCCCATGGTTCACAAAGAGATCCTCATTATTGTGGATGAGGCTTATTCATAAGTTCTCAAGCTAGGGGTTGATCATCCAGACATGCATGTGCCTAAAAAATTTCATGGAGTCAAGGAGCACATCGATTTTTTGGAGACACAAAATCTTCATCTTTATGTGAATCTCAAGCAACCTACACTGGATAAACAAGAGTTGCAATAAATATTTTCATGGCCAAGGAATCAATACAAAAATGCGAGACATGCATCAATAATTTTGTAGGTCTTGTTGAGTATAGATTCACACTTTGGACTCACCTTTATAATCCACCATAAATTCATGTGATCAGTGAATAGATATGCACTATGGAAGTAAATTTCCTTCAAAAAATTAGTGCACTATCGTACTTACCTCTGGGTGAGAAATAATTAGAAGAAATGACAATGATTTCTAGAAAAACTAGAGAGATTACTATAGCCCATTCGGAAGAACAAACTCTCTCTAGCATCATCATCGATGCAACTGATAAGGCCCAAACATATTACAATAAGGTCATAATGGCTCATGCAGCCACAACTCCCATGCCAGAAAAAATGGAGTAGAATAAAATTCAGTCCCCAGAGGTTACAACAACTTATCCACACAAGGTTTTCAAACTCACGTATAGGCTACAAGAAACTTTTAATGATATTGATGGCCGATTTTAGCATTTCATCTAGGAACTAATGGTGATGTGGCCATCAAATTCTTTTGTCATGCCATGAAAAGTGTCATTGACTTAAGTACGAGACAACTAATAGTGTTGTCGGCCTATTGGCACCAAATTTTTTTTGGAATTTGTGTTCACAGCATAAGTCAATCCTATGTGTGTGCCCATGAAGGTACACTATGTAGTGCAAGAAAGGATTAGTAGCAGTGATGACCAAAGGAATACTACATATAATAACTGAGTTTTGTATTGCGTGCAAGGAATCAATAAGACTTCATGGAATTAATCTAAGTGTACCTTGAAGAATATTTTTTACTTGAGTATTACAATGACTCAAATGATCATGGACAAAGGTATGGATGAGGTGGAAGGTTAGTTAGGATTTTCATGTTGCAAGAAGATTCATGGGTTTCATGTGAATGGTAAGAGCATGTGGATACAATGTTCACTCATGATAGTGGAGTGAATGAGTTGAGGAGGAGATTTAGTAGATTAATTTGAAATATAGAATAGTATTGGAACAAAGAGTGCAGGACTATAATAGAGGGACATCTGGAACAAGAAAGAAAGAGTTCAATTTTCAATTTGGTTTGGGTTTTCTTGTAAGAGTCTTGTATGAGTCTGTATGAGAGTCAAAAAATACTAATAATGAAGAAACAAGTACATAGATCACAAAATGAAATTGAATGTAATGACCATTGAATGAATCTAGAGCACATGGTTTGGATGTATGCTATGAGTATGTAATTATATGAATTTTAAATTCAATGGATATAATATAAAGCCATTTTTCTATCTACAATATTCTATGTGTGTTATCAATTGAATGCATATATGTCTTACTGGTTAATTCCTGTTACTCTATATTTCATTAATGAATGAATGTATTTGCACCCGAGAGGCTTCCCTATATGTATCGTTCCTTCGCATCTGACACAAGACTATTGGTCTCTTAGACTCTCATGGCATATCAAGTGAGAAATTGTTTAGTCCTAGACTAAAGATTGAATATGTTGATGCCTTGGGTTTTTTTTGGTCAATATTGATGAACCATGGGTCATAAGCCCCCCAACGAGGAGAGTGGAGATAATATGACAACCAAACAATTGTTGACATACAAATTAACTATCTTTTCTAGGAATTCACTCATTTGTGTAACCCCTTTGAACCCTACAGGGATATCCCAAACATATAAAAACTAATGGAGAATTTAATGAACATAAATCAAATAATGAAACCACTTGTACTTTCTAATTTCTCAATTTTTTTCCCTTTCACTAATTACAACAATGAATTTTGACACAATCCAAAAGTATTGAGGATGCATGTCAACCATTTAACAAAATGTTTACAAATGTTGGAAGGATGTTCCCCAACAGTTTGATGAAATTGAAACCATAAAATTGTTTCCCTTTCTTCTTCATTTCTCATTGGATCATAGCTCATCTTCCCCTCTATTATGTGTATTATGTTTCTTGGACTATAGAAAAGCATTTACATGTATAAAATTGGTTGAATATATTTGTATTTTGTACGTATATTGCTTCATTGGATTTTTTGTAATAGTTAATTATAATGCCATATAAAATTACTTCAAATGAACATTGAAGGAGGTTTCATAGGTTAATTAGGGCGTTGAATTCCAAGGGTCATAACAAATGTTATTTTATTTATATTACTTCAATGGATTTTTTTATAATAGTTAATTACAATGACATATAGCATTACTCAAGAGGAACATGAAAGGAGGATCCATAAGTTATTTACGACATTGAATGAAAATGGTGATAATAAATGTTATTGCAGTTACACTCAATGCAAAGGTTTTAATTGAAGAAGACTTTTAATAAAAATACTCCTATAAAAACATAAATTTAATAACTCAATGCCTAAGACTTACCAAAAAAAATGAACCATCCTATAATTCAGACCATTTTGTGGGAAAGGCATTTTTTACACAAACCCCCCTTTCTCCCTCGGGGCTACTTGACCTCCCAGTCTAGGATTGTTCACATAAGGAGTCGGATCAACTCTTAAGGCTCCTGCTTGAACCCAAATAAACTTATACATACCCCCTTTGCTCCTAAGGCGAAGGTCCTATGGAACCCGTGGGCCCTTTCTCTAGCACTCTTGGAACTTTTGAACTAGCAGACGCTAGCTCCTTCCACTAGGCCAACTCTCCTTTCATATGACCATGGGAGATGATCTGACGCCTACTCAAAAGGAACTCTGGAACTCCGAGCTCCGTTTGTTTTCACTTCTCATGTATCCAATTATTTCAAAATGACTTTCCAACAAAGTGAACCTCCATCCTCCACCTATCCCCTTGCAGATCAGTGGTTCATGACGAATCCCAGTTTTGGCGCTTCGACGAGTTCCCGATTACCTTTTCACGAAACCTCTAAAGTGTATAATCCGACTCCACGCATCCAGAACAACTCAATGGTCCTAATTTCTTTCAGAATCTATGCCCGGAAGTTCCCCAGCCTTAACACACACAAACCTCTAGAGTGAAATCCTTCGAGAGTGTGTTGGCTCCAGAATTCCATATCTGGTGCCATCTGTCAATCACTTAATGGTGACCTTATCTCTAGCTTGTGCAAAGGCACAACTTGGCTCTTCCAACCTGTCAGGATTAATTTCCTTGATCATGATTTAGATTCTCGAAGAAAAATGAGAGGACGATGCCTCTTCCTTCCTTGAATGCACACCACTCATGCTAATTAACTGGTGCATGCTCAGGTAGAGCAATGCTCTTGCATCAATTTTCCTAAACACAAGTGTTTAAAGAGAAAAAATTTTATTTGTTATGAATTTTTACCTTGTATAGTACTTTATCAAATGAGGTTATGAGAGATTTTATTATTATTTAATTTTTATAGGTGGAGTTGATAAATGTTCTTGCAACTCACAATACTAGAAATAATGTAATCGAAGTAACATTCAGAGTCATTATATACAACCTAAGTGTGCCTAATGGTTAAGAACATGTGTTTCCTCCTAAGAGGTCACACGTTCAAATTCATAGAGGGGTAGGGTATACCTCCATAGAATTTACTAGTACAATTGCTGGGAGGAGGGGCTCTCATACACCAATTTGGTGTCTGGCTTGGTCGTGACCTTAAAAATAGATTATTATTATTATTATTATTTATGAAATTTATACATAATGTATAAAAAAATATTTAAAAAAAGGGAGATGCTACATTATACAAAAATAAAGTAAGGTTACATAAAAAAATAGTATTTTAGATATCTTGGAGGAAGTGAATTTATACAAATATCTTGGAATTTATATTCACCACAAGTTCAATTGGAATTATAGAATTGAGAAAAGGATTATTGGGGGATGGAAAGCTTATTATGGGCTTGAAAACAATTGTAAATCAGTCAATCTTTGGAATTGGGATAAGAAGAATCTCCTCTTTGAGACTCTTGTTACACCTATTATTCTTTATGGATGTGAAGTATGGGGTTGTAGGATCTCTCATGACTCCTAGCGAAAGATAGGGAAAATACAAAAGAAATTTATAACCTATAATATCTAAATTAAAGGAAATATGCCCTATCATATGGAATCATATGTTTAAGATTTTGAGGATTTCCAGGAGCATACCATAGATCCTTTTCCTTTGTACATTGAGGAAAAAAATTGTGTAGAAAACCGCCAATCTGTGCCTACATAAGAGAAAGGGAAAAGATTTCCCATGGTTCTTGTTTATGATGATTATGATTATGATCCTTAGGAGAGTCATGAAGAATAAGAGGGAGAACCAAATGTGCAATTCATATCCTGCCCAGAGCCTTCAAATGAGAAACCATCACATGGGATCAGTCAGCATGCATCATCCATTCATTCACCCATGATTTCCAGAGACATTCCTCCATGTGTGAGAAGCGGTAAGACAGAGCATGTTTTCTGTCACCAGCCCAGTCAATTTTGTCATTTTCTCTATGAACCTGTAAGGGAGTACATGGAGTTGCATTTCCTTCATTTCTTAGAGATGCTCAACTTTATCCTGACTTCAACACTGGGAGGAGAGATGAAAAGAATAATCATTTTGTTGTCACAGTTGCATTGATTTTATTTAATGAGTGACAAAGTAAACAAGTTCGCATCTAGGGAGTTGCTTGAATTTCTATGGTGGAAGTTTTCTTTCACCTAGCGCTTTGTAAAAATCAATTAGTCTAGGAATGTACATAAATAAGATCCTCCTGGAGTCCATGTATTTTATTTTATTTTTAAGATAGTGTGCTTGTCGACTTTTAATCCTCAGTATGATGTTTTCTGAGCATGACTCCATAGCCCAATTCATAAGGCGACTGGAACTTCTTGTTCTTGGCAGCTCACAGGGAGCATGCCATCCCTTATGGAGCCAAATGTTATCACATATAGTTGTCAATGGAAATAGGTTGTCCAAGTTCACGACCTGCACAACAAGTGTCAAAGAGCAGCATTCAGAGAAGTCCTCTCTAGACTCAAATGAAGCAAGAAGACAGGTTTATCTTTCAATGAAGGAGATCCAATCAAGCAAATTAGATTGACGGTGCACGGGCATTTGGAAGTCCAAAGTTGATCAAATATTAGCGTTAGAGAAAAGGCCCAAGATCAAGGTTGACCAAAGATTAAATATGGGTCGTAGATATCATTGGGAGAGATCAACAGTAGAAAATTATCCCTAGAATTGGGAGTTCAAAATAATGTTAAAGTTATGAGCCGAGGTCTGAAGTCCCAAAGTGATCAAGGCCCGAAGTAGATCAAGACCATGGATTATAGGGGACAAGTCGCATCCCAAGGTCACAAGTGTGAAGGGGTGATGAAGAAGGAGTTGGCACCTGAGGCTCGAGATTTTGGAAGAGCAAAAGAGGAGGGCCACGGGTTTCACAGGACCTACAGTAAAGAGCCTCCAGTAGCACAAAACAACCCCTAGGCATTTAGGCTTGTTACAATCCCGATAAGAAGCAGTAAATGAAAAAGGAGTGGTGGTTGAAGCTTCAACTCACTCAATAAATGGAAAGCATGGAGGGTGTGGTTGTAGAGACTGAGTTTTTAGCCAAAGGCCCCCTCAATGGATGATTTTTCCTCAAGGCCCATGCTGAGTTAAGTTTGCATCAAACAGAAGGATACATGCATAGTCTGACAGAGCAGACATGGATTGAAAGATTTAAATGCAGAGATTCGATCACACTCTCGGTGGTTGAAACACTTTTGAGTATATATAGGCAGTTTTAGTATTTTGTCAAGGTCGATGGTTGAGCTAGGCTCCTGTATTGTAAAGTTTTAATGAAGCTCTGGTTCTTCTGGTTATGTATCTGTATTTGAGACTTCTTGTTTAATGAAATTCAACCTCCTTTTCATTTCTCTTTAATAGTTTCCTTAGAACACTCGGGCATGGATGATCCAGTTGAGGATAGTCATGTTGTTGGGATTTAGGTTCGATCATAGTAGTATCTTCAATAGTTTTGATCAGTTTCTTGTGTTATATTTTCTCTTCTTACATTGAATGGATCATGAATGGATGATCAAGTTGAGTTGTTGTAGTTGCAGGGTAATGGAGGTTTGACTATTGTGTTGTTGTGACTGTGTTGCTTGCACCATATTTCAGTTTCTAAAGTTTGATCTCAAGATTTCTCTTGAGTTTGATATTTTCCTCTCTGAGTTGTTGGAAGGMTTGATCCCTATAGTCGTCTCATTCACCTATCTCACCAAGTCTTCCCTGTGCTCACACAAAAGATCAAGTTATTGACTGAATTTGATCAAGACCTCACCTGTTTGTACATGTCGGTCCTTGTTTTATGAGTTAAAATGATATTGTCTTGAGCTTGCGCCCATTTGACCTCTTTAAAACCAACTTGTGACGTAAAACTCTGATGGGCTACTAGGTTTATCCTGCCACAATCTGAGGGTGAATTCTAGTGCTAACAAAATGGGCACCACTCGTTCTAATTAGCCAGTGCAAGATGAGGTAAGCCAATGCTCCTACATCAACTTTCTTAAAAACAAGTGCTTAAAGAGAATTTTGTTTATATTTGTTAGGAATTTTTACCTTGTATAGTACTTTATCAAATGAGATTATGAGAGATTTTATTCTTATTTAATTTTTATATGTGGAGTTGATAAATGTTCCTACAACTCACAATACTATAAATAATGTAATCGAAATAACATTCAGAGTCATTATATACAACCTGAGTGGGTCTAATGGTTAAGAACATGTGTTTCCTCCTAAGAGGTCACATGATCAAATCGAGAGAGGGGTAGGGTATACCTCTGTAGAATTTACCAGTAAAATCGTTGGGAGGAGGGGGTCTCATACACCAATTTGGTGTCACTCTTGGTCGTGACCTTAAAAATAGATTATTATTATTATTATTATCTATGAAATTTATACATAATGTATAAAAAATTATTTAAAAAAAGGGATATGCTACATTATACATAAATAAAATAAGGCTACATTAAAAAATAGTCTTGTAAATATCTTGGAGGAAGTGACTTCATACAAATATCTTGGAATTGATATTCACCACAAGTTCAATTGGAATTACAGAATTGAGAAAAAGATTATTGGGGGATGGAAATCTTATAATGGGCTTGAAAACAATTCTAAATTAGTCGATCTTTGGAGTTGGGATAAGAAGAAACTCCTGTTTGAGACTCTTGTTACACCTATTATTCTTTATGGATGTGAAGTACAGGGCTGTAGTATCTCTCATGAATCCTCAAGAAAGATAGAGAAAATACAAAAGAATTTTATAACCTATAATACCAAAATTAAAGGAAATACACCCTATCTCATCCTCCTCTTAGAAACAAGCCTCTACCCCATTGAGAGTATGTCTATGACTAGATACCTAATGTATAAGAACATGTTAAACAAAATGGAAGACAAGAGGCTTCCTAAAATTTCTTCAAAATCGAGTCATAACCACGATCAACTCAAGCAAGGATGGCATAAATATGTCTGGTATTGGATAAACTATTGGGCAATCATGGAAGACACCATTTTGAAGAATAAAGATACTACTAAAACAAACGTCAAATCAAAATTTAAGGGGAAAATGTGGTGATAAAGAGTTAGAGGGAAAAAAAAAATTAAGGTATTATAAGGATGTAATCAACCCTAATCTACAAGATCAAAATTATCTATTTGTTTTTCCAAGTGTAAATAAAAATATAAGCATTGCTAAGATAAGAACAAATTCTCACGAGCTCCATAGTGAAACTGGGCATTAGTCATTCCTAAAATTCCATGTGATGAAAGAGTGTGTCACCTTTGTGATACTAAGAAAGTAGAATATGAAAACCACTTTCTCTTAGATTGTTCATCCTATACCAATATTAGATCGCATTTTCAAAATATTTGTCAGACTACCAACCTTCCTAACCTCTTAAGTCAAGAAAAGTATGGTGATCTTGGAAAGCTTCTCTGAATGCTTTTTTAGTACAGAAGCAAAATTATAAAGAATGGAAAGTAATAACTTAACCTCTTAAGGTTCGATAGACCAATTCGGTCTGAGTGGATGTTAAACGTCGTCATCATCATGATATAACTTTTTTAATATATTTATAATTTTTTATGTCAATATTTTTTTTATTTTTTTTAGTGTTTTTTCCATAGGAAAACTTCATCAAGCAATTCTCAAGCACTTCTCCACATTCACAAATGGTACCTAATGCAAACTCGTTCACACTAATTCCAACTACTAACTTGATAGGGACATCAATTCAGGTACACCACAATGGTAGCTAGCCAAATAATCAACCCTAGGATCTTCTACATGAAGCTCAAAGAATTTTACTACTTGAGATAGTTCATTGGACATTTTTTCCTTGGAAACCCATGTCCAGACACTCCTAGGTAATTATTCCCTTTCGTGGATGGTACCCAATGCAAACTTATCACTTCTAATCATGACACCTAATCCAATAAATAAAGCAAACGGGGCATGCAATAAAGGTAGCTAGCCTAGAGGTCCAACCATGAAACCTCCTATATGAAATTGAAGGAACTCAACCAGTTGAGGTCTCCCATAGGTCCAATGTTTTGAGTTTTACTAGGTAAACAATGTGATTAGCTTAGGTCTTCCTTGAGTGATAGAATAATTTATTTTAGGAAGGTTTCACCATGAATTTGGTAAAGTATGTGAATAATATCCTTTGCATGATGTTTTAGTATCTCTATTCCCTTTATGATTACGATAATAATGATGATGATTGTTAATTTCTAACGAGACCAACCATGGCTTAGTGGACCTTAAACAAACTTGTAAGGGATTAGTTGATTGCTTTAAAAAAAAAAAATTCAAATACTTCTATATTGAGATTTAATGTGAGTGGCATTTTAAGAGAAGGTGTTTTTCATCCTCCATCTTAGTATTGCAAATATGACAGATTCTAGAAACTTTCCAATGTCTTATTTCATTATCAAGCTTATGAGAGTTCATTCTTATTTTAGCAATCTTACACTCATTAAAATATCAACATACTTTTTATTTTTTACATTAGAGATAATGACCTCTTTAAAGTATCTTAATTTGACCTTACCCAATAATTAATTATAAAACACAATGTCTCCTTAAATTGCATATACTAATATTTTTTATAGTATCAATATTCTCAAAAGTGACTTCCTCCTCTATACTTCATTGATTCAATGACACTTGGAATCTTTATGTCAACCCCTCTTAAGTTTTAGGTGACCTTCACTAGAGTTTGAAGCAAGTCTAGAAATTTACCAATTTTATTTGTTGTTAATTGTGTTGTGTTGTTCTTGTAAGTTATATACCTAATCTATTCCCAATAAGTAAATGTCTTAAATCTTTTTATTATAAATTATAATTTTTTGGGGGGATATGTTGAATATTGATTGAGTATTTCCTCGATATGTTATAGTCCAAAACTTCATATGGATGTGAGATAAAATGGATGACTAGAGTTTCAAAGAAGAGTTTATTAACCTATAACTCCAATTAAGTAATGCCGTCGACATACTTCTTCCAAATTAAAATCTAATTTAAATTTAAATATTAAAAAAATTAAAAATCCTTACTTTACTACTATATTACAACTAATCTCTTCATAGAAATAATAATTACAATTAATCTCTTCACACAAATAATACGGGGCTAATCTAATTTATCAATTTAAATGTTAAAAACATTAAAAATCCTTACATTACTACTATATTACAATTAGTCTCTCCATAGAAATAATAATTACAATTAATCTCTTCACACAAATGCGAGCGTTAAACTCAGAATAAGAACGCCAACCTATACAGCCTAACTCTACGGATGATACTCGATGCCCAACGCTAGTCAGTACTACTGATCTTCGAGCGTTTCTTGGAGTCACGGGAGGTCACCTGTATGATTCACGTCATAGTGAAGACTTTACCAGCATTTAGAAAGCTGACGAGGAATTTGGTGAGGAATTTGGTCAGTGCGCCAATTTTAAAGATACAGTAGAGTCCTTTCTACTGAATCTCTACTAATTTTATAAAGTTGTTTGCGTAATGTTTACATTCCTGTCTTGCCTCGAACTCGAACAGTACTCGATCATAACGACTGTTTCTATTCAATCTCACAACTCACCTCATTAAATAAATTTGTTATCTGGACTCTCCATGCTTCCACCATTGCCAACTCCTTTATCTTCTCTCATGGACTAATGACTAATCACATGAATCCAAGGTTTAGATCTATCACCTGCACAAGCACGATAACCAAATCTCCCACTACGGACATTCCAACAACCTGCACCACTACTATTTCTCTCTACTACACACTGACCGTTATATGTTTGTATATATGTATGTTGTCCTTCTCTCTTGCCTTCATACAAACGACGACCAATCACCGGATTTCATTCACGACCTTTATCCTCATTGCCTGCAGACTTTGTTGGGTAATTGTAGCTGAAGCCACAATGGTGAAATCTCTGCAAGCTGCAGCCATTAATGTTTGGATTGCTGTATCAGTTTTCATGAACATTCTGAGCATGGGTAGCTGTGAAGAGGGATCCAGTACTCCATTAAGCAATCAGCCTTTATCTCCATTTAATCAGCCATTGAACGCCCAACCTTACACTCCTCTAAACGGCCAGCCCTTAGTTAATCAGCTGCCTGTAAATTCCCCAACTGGCCAGCAATTTCCATTAGTCAACCAGCCATTGATTAACCAACCCGGCTTCGTCAATCAGCCCTTCTCTCCATTAAATGTCCAACCAGGTTTTAGCCAGCCATTGTTAAACGGGCAGAGCTCTTTGGCCCAGGCATTAAACCAGCCTTTTGTCAACAGCTTTGCATTCAACGGATCTGATAACCAACGTCTATCAGCGCAGGTTGTGATCATAGCCAGTTGCTCGATGATACTCTTTCTATCCTTTCTTATCCTCTGATCAGTGTAAATAATCACATATTCACTGCATATATCTGCAGACGCTTGGCATGATTTACGAGCCTTTTCAACTTCGTTCTCTACCTCTACATTAGTTAGCTCAATTCCACTTGCTTGCTTATCAAACGATGTAAATACTGTTTGACAGATAGTTTTACAGTCTGTTCAGTAGCGTGTAATGGTTTTAATTTGTATCATTGTTTATAAACAGATATAAGTGTGTTCAGGACCGTGTAATGGTTTTTAATTTGTACCTTTGTTTATAAACTTATAAATACTGTGGTGCAAAACATGTAATCTCAATTTTATGGATTTATATTCCAAACTTCCGAGCATCCTGTGATTTTGTAGTTTCCAAAGGTTGGGTTCATTTAATATATCTTAATCCTATTTCCGACTGCAGTTGGTTGCCCTCCCATTGGTCAAATTTTGTATTATTTTATAATTGCAATATACAGGTGAAATGAAATAGCTGCGGTATTCACCTTTTGTTTTGTTTAAGCATATAAAGAGGGATGATAAAATGTATTGATTGTAATAATTACGTTAGAGAAGTCCTCTACAGTTCAGTATCGAGGAATATTATCATGTATATAACATTCAGTATCCAGGAATATTATCATGTATATAACATTGAAAAATAATAAAAAAATATACAAAGTGAACCATTACAAATTCGAGTCCATATATATATTTGGATAATGTCCCGTGATTCATACTAGATACGAGAATACATCTTGGGATGTGTATTATTTTGGGAAGAGCTTTCTGGAAAGTTGCTGCGATGGAAAGTGGAAGGCAGCATTCTTCGATCCTCTCTTATACTACAGACCGGTAGCTGGAAGGTTGAATTCGGCGACAAATAGCGGATTGCATGTGAAATGTAACGACACTGGACTTAAAATTTTCCAAGCTTTCTCTGACTCTAATTTTAAGGATTGGGAGGATCTGAAGGATTATTGCTGGGAACCCGATCTGAAGGATTGGGAGGATTTGAAGGATTGTTGCTTGGAACCCGAGCTTAGCAGGACTGATCAGATTCTTGGAAGGGATTGGTTGTGTTAGGGAGTATTAATTTACAAAGTAAAAACAGTGGGTTTTGCTGATTAAGTCTTGGGGTCATGTATTGGTTTCTCAAAAATCATGTGTGAAGGTCCTAGGATCCGTTTCCCATGACAAATTTTTTGAGTTCATTTACTTATGAGTCAAGTTGGTTCTGATTTATTCATGTCTAGGGAGTTAGAGTTTCATTCCAAGTCATAAGTCATAGTTAAAGTAGTTAGTCTTGTCATGAGGTCAAGTTAGTTTGTTATATGGTCCTTTTTCATCATTTGAGAGGGTGAGTCTTAAAATCATTACACCGTGTCTAATAAGGTCATGTAAACAGGTTTTCATGTGTACTTGAAGTTTTATCTCTTTCTCAGTCCAGGTGTGTACTTTTCAAAACATGTAACCAATCAGTTTCAAATGACTTGCAACATCAACTAGCTTTTAGCAGCTACTAAGCTATCATGTCAAATCACTTTAAAGATCTACATAATGGTCAGGAAATCGTTGGAATGAGGTCATGGAAGTTGGTATAGTCCTTTTAAATCAGGTTTTATAGTCATGTGGAGTTTCTTCTTTTAAATCATCAAATTTATAATTTTCTGCTAAACTGTGGTAGTTGTTGCAAAACTAGCGAAAATGCCTTTATGTTGTGAAATTGCTAGATTTACTCAACCTGTTGCTAATTTCTAGAGCGTGATCATTGGATGCCCTTGAAGCTTCACTTGTTGTTGTAGATTCCTCACGTGCTAAAACCCTAATCTCCTATCAAAGTTGTGTTATCTTATTTACACCAGGATTCCCTTGCATGTTGTTTAAGCTTTGATACCCTCTGCACCCACCATCATTACAATACTCTTTACTAACAGCCATGGAGCAAATCCTATTTTCAGAGAATATTTCAAAGTGGTAGGATGCCTCATGTTCCTTGAAAAGCTACAAGGACACATGGAGGTGGATAAAAAAAATTCCCTAAATTTTGATGGGGTCAAAACTAAGGTTGGATCAGTGGATATTCAAGTCACTCAACAACATGGATGCCCCTACAAGGTGAGAGGTGGTTCAAGTGGACGACTCTGGATTCCTCCTACTACAATGACTATTTCAAAACATAATTTCAAACTGGGAACTTGTCAAAAGGGGTTCCTAGGAGATACATGTTAGAACATCATGATCAATTGTTGACAGTAATACAAAGATACTTCACTTGCGAGAGGAGATTCAACAAGGTGTAATTGTACCATATCTCATTGTTCATGCACTATACAATTAAGAAATCCCTAAATATCCCATATTATCTTTGTAGAATCCTGGGAAAATGGATGATAAAGTACAAGTTAAATCTAATCGAGTTGAGGCTAGTCTACTCCATTTCAGTATCATTAAATTATTAGTCCCTGAGGAACTTAAGAAAGAAAAAAGGGAATGGAATTATTTTTTGTGTGCATCAGGATTTTGTGTTGAAACCACTAGTTCCACACCATCCAAGGGGAGTACCCCTTCCAAAAGTACTAAAGCAGTTTCTAGTAGTTTAAAAAGGAAAAAGGGAGATACCAAAGAACAACCTATTGTGATCTAAACCCGTGAGAGTACAATCGATACCTCTCTTAGCAAAGGATCCATGAAAAAGGGTAAAAATCCATTTTCAGGGTGTTGAGACAGTTGTAGATATTGAGAAAACCCTAGTAAGAGGAGCAAGATGAAAGGGAAAATACTCTATTTCACTCTTGAAACAACAATAGTGGAAAAACCCAAGAAACCATTCACCAGGTCTGCAGCAAAGAGGTAAATTCCTACAGATGAAAGGCCTTCATATGAGCCATTTCTTTGACATGAAATTGAAGAAGTTGTAGAAGACAAACCTCGACCAGGAAAAAAAGTGATGTTTAGTCCAAAAGTACTTGACAAAGAAAGGCTTGGAAGACCTGTAACGAAACCATAAGCAAGGAATCATATCCATGTTGAAGAGACCAAATATGAGACACTTGTTCAATGTGTTGTTGAATAAGTGGTTGATGTTCAATCTCCTTCAGAAAAAGAAGACATACCATCTAAAAGATTAAAGAAATAGTTGAAGGAATCTTAGGCTGAAATTGTAAAACTGAGGGAAGAAAACATGCAAATGAAAGAGAAAATAGCAAAGCACTTGGACCTATGTGAAGAAGCCTTGAAGAATAGAAAAAGAATGGTCAAGAGATATTTACCCCTACACAAAAAAATGAAAAATCTATACAAGCATAATAGGACATTGAAGAAAAAAGGAAAGATTGAGAAAGGAACAAATGGAAAAATAAAATCTAGACTAGTAGGTCCAAGTTGCAGTGGAATACTTTGATAACACTTAGGATAAATCATGTTTTCTTTTTCTTTTGTGAATTCATCACAAGGTTTTGGATCAATCTTGAAGAATTTTTCAACACCAACAAGTGAAAAGAGAGAATTCTCAACATCTTTTGTTGTGAAACTACTCAAACAAAAATTTCGCAGCAAAATTTTTGGTTCGTGCGAAATCACCTGTCAACATATAAAGGAGTATTTTCAGCTCCCATATGGGATCATTTAACTATGTCAAAATCAATACAGGATAATTAACCATTTTTTCTATTAAATATATGTAACATAAATGTATTAGGGTGTATAAGTTATTCAGTAATTGAAACCCTAAATTGTAGGAACTCGTGGAAAATTAGTTGGTAATTTGTTAAGTAAGTAGTTTATTAGCTGTAAATTATTTTTGGTTATGAAACTCTAATTATTTTTACTTCGTGAAGTCAAGATGAAGTGTAATGTTATACATGTTGTAATGAAAAAGACAATAGAAGGGTTTGAGAATTGAGTAAGAAGGATTGTTGGTACTGTAACATTTTCTGGATATTAATGAAAGGTCTACAGACAAGTGTTTGAGGTATTTACTCACAGATTCTTGTGTTTAGATGTTGTAGTCGGTATTCTCAATATATGTTTTATTCYTTATTTGAATAAGAAATATTTGATGAAAAATTCATTTATTATGCTCTGTGTATGTCGTATTTTAGATATTCAGTTTCAATGTGACAAGTTTATACATAATTCATTTAATACTGGCTACTGTGYGTGGCTTTGGGTGTTTCCTTTTTCATCTATCCATCTTTTAATATTTTAAGTCTAGCAATTGTTGTTTGTCTCGCCTTTGAGATTAAAATATTTCTTCCAAGTTCTTAATACCTAKAATTGATTTCCATTATGACTCCATGCCCAGTGTGTATTTATCTGAGCCCTACTAACTATTTCAGACACTTTTTATCCACATTGAATCTATCCATTTTCTTGATTGAAGAACTATTAGGAGAGAGAACTCTCTGGACTGCCAATAGGTTAGCTTCCAGTCTATAAGTAGGTTTGAGGTTACCTCTGATATTTTATGTTGAAACCAAGAGAATTTATAGAGAGGTAACATTTATGCATTATTATCGGGGAGCGAAGGTGAAATCTTCCCTCATAAAGAATGATAGTTTCAAGATCTGATTCATTAGGGTAAACACAGAATCAGGTACATAAGTGAGTTGTATAATTTTACCCTGGTGATTTAATTTTCAACATCAGTTACAAAAGGTGACCCCAATGGAAATTGTGTCTCCCAAGAATATTCATACGAGGAAGAATCCTGGACCAAATCCTC
>JASDQU011103863.1:25067-51200 GCA_032191745.1 Picea mariana | reverse complement strand
ATGTGCTCAGTAATTGAACCCTTTTGCTTGAGATTTATCAATTGGCTAAAGAAGGTATTTCTCCTTGTATCCTCGTAGTGTGATATCATTTCTTCCATGAAAATTGTCCAAGTGATGAGTGATTTGCTAGAACAAATCCATCGATACCATACAAATTGATTAGGTTCTAAATATAAAGAAGAAATTTGTACCTTTTGTGTATGTGGCACATTATGGAGATCAAAGAATTGCTCCATCTAAAGTATCCATGTGATTGGGTCCTTGCCATCAAACTTCCTCATATCAATCTTAATAACGTGGTTGGTCTTCAAACCAAAGTTGGAGTTTCTCCATTCTTGATTCACCTTCCTTGTGTCCTCATCATGAATTTCATGGGATGCATTTTCACTTTCAGGTGTCTTCCCTGTTACGAAATTTTCAATACTTCCATGATCTCCCCTTTTAAACCCTCCATCATCTCTTGTAGTTCATATTTTGTTACTATATTCTTTTGTAAATCATTTATGTCCCTATGCATTTATTCACTTTCATCAAGAGTCCAAGTAGGATTGTCTGGAGGCTTATTTGGTGTAGAAGTTCCGTTTTTGGGTGGCATGTTGGCCAAGTATCACTTTTGAACCTTGATTTTGAGGTGGTTATGCTAGACAATATTTCTTCTGTTGTATCTCCCAAGTTTCATCTCTTCTGGGTATGAAACTTTATTTTATGTAGTTCTATGATATTTCTTCTCTGCAATGCCACAGGTCTGATCAAAATTGGATGTGCCAAGTGGAATTTATGGTAACTTCCCCACAACTTGCCAATTTTTGACCTTTCCAAGAGATATCACTTGTATAGCATGCCTCACACAAAATAATTGATATAAAATTCTGAAAGTCTCACCACATATACTACAAACTGTCCATGATCCAATGAAACTAGTCGCACTCAATTTGGATACTCTAGGAAGAAGTTATGATTGTTTTACCTGGAACACCTTATTGAGACTAGTCAATAGGACTAGTCAGATACCCTATCTTACACAGGGTGTATCTACAAATTTAAGATGATCCAAAAGCTGAAATTTTTACCAAAGATACCTTACTAATTTCTGTGAATAGACTACGGATTTTAGGGTCTGAAACATTACAGAAAATTGTTTATAGTGAAAATTATACAATGAATTAGTTAAGGATGATTCAAGAACCCTATCTTTTATAGGATGTATCTCCAAAAGCATGAGGCCTCAGGAGATGAATGTTGAACCCAATGTACCTTGATCCATCTACTAAATATCCTTCAAGCTGTTCCTTCTGAAACATTGTAGAAAAAAAATTATAGCGAAAATGCCAAGGTGTCTCAAATGTAGCAACAAAACCCCAAGACCTTGAGCTCTGATACCATATGTTAAGAACCAAATATCAATATAGCATAGAGAAACCTCAGAAAACATACTCAACGCCTTGAAAAAGATATAATTTCATATAATAGGCCTATTTGAGGGGGCAACCTCCTTTTACCCCACTTAAATGTTCAAGTACAAGATGATTCAAAATGAAAATGTCTCCTTGGTATATATAGGAGACTAGGAGGTATAATTACAACTAATGGCCTAAAGCTGACATAAATAAAATAAAATTAATAATACAATATGCCCTAATTAAGGGGTAATGAGCCAATATTAGGGATTAACATACAATGAAAATGTGTTTTGAAATGTTCATAAACTATGGAGATAGTTTAATATGGCGGTATAAATTGTCATATTTTCAGATTTTCTTTTTACTTAGAGGAGTTGAAAGCGAGCAACAATTAAGAAGCCATTTGCTTGATTGGATTTACTGTAAGTTTTAGATCACTTGATTCAACATTGGTTTTCAACAAGTAGGGTAGGATAATTTGTATATAAATAAGCTTATAGATCAAGCATTTTTGTCAGTTTCAGTTTTAGACTTAAGCATGTGTGCTTTTAGTTTTCAACAACTATTGGTTTTTAGCTTTAACTTTCAGTTTTAATTTATTTTTCGGATGAAGGATTGGTATAGGTTGCATTCTTTGAGATGGGATCAACCCAATGGATTAGGCTACTAATCTATGATGTTATTGACACCACTTAAGGTATCTTCCATCCCCAATTGGAGCCTATGTTAGGGTCCTATAAATGATATGAAATTTGATCATTCAATTTTTCATTTGTTGTTTCTCTCATGACGAAAGCACCTAGATCGATGGTTTCCTCGATGATGTTTCCTCTCCCTCCATCCTTCATTCATCATCCTTCTGCACCAGTCATTCACTTATGCACCACTCACTCCCCTTCCCATTCATCTTATTGGCCACATCTCACCCACCACTCATCCCTGCATAAGATAATGGTAAATCAACACAGAATAAACAATAATAAGAAATTGTCCCCGAGGTGTAGGACAGTCGGTGATGGAGTGTGTTGTTAAGCCACTCCGTGTTGAAAAGTCACCGGTTCGAAACCTGCGGGGACAANCCATTGAAGATAGAGTATCAATAGTGTAATTAATTCAAGTTTTTGAACCACATGAATCCTACAATAATGCTTCAAAGTTATCGATCAATGGAATGTTAAACAAATACATTATTTTATTAATGGAATGTTAAACAAATATGTTATTTTATTTATTAAAAAATAAAAATAAAAAATTCTTATGTTTAACATTAGGATTCGTCGTCCCCGAGGTGTAGGACATTCGGTGATGGAGTGTGTTGTTAAGCCACTCCGTGATGTTAAATTCACCGGTTCGAAACTTGCAGGGACAAAAAATCCAACCATGTTAAGGGTTGGTGTGGCTCAGGTCGGGTGCGATCCTCGGGTGATTTTGACGGCTTAGATGCCCCTGAGTCGTGGTTTCTCAAGCCATAGGTTAATCGCGTAGCCAACAGGTTCCGCACAAATTAACAAACAAAAAAAAACATTAGGATTCATCTAAATTTTTTTTAAATCAACAAGAATTAATATATAGTCAACCCAGAACGAACGCTATATACTGTCAGAGGCAGTATACTAAGCAAGTAAAACTGAAAAACAATTAAAAAGGAAAGAGAAAATAGTACTTTAGCTTATAATAAGCTAATATAATGTTGGATTTATTCACTTGGTAAAAGGGCTTCTTATAGTTTTACATTGTGTACACTTGTAACTAATTACTAAATAAAAAATAAAAAATTAAGTGCATAGAATTTGAAGGCTAAAGGAAATAGTAAATAATGCAATGTACGCATGTCAAAGGTTAAAAATATGTAGCTAACTAATAATTTTGAGATCTATAGTGGTCCCTAAAAGGAAGGGTGTTGCTAATCATATGTTTTGTTTAATGGGTGTTCCCTCATTTTATTTATCAATTCCTCCTAATTTAGATTAAAAACATCCCCACTTTCCTCATAAACTCTAAAATACATTGAAATGGACTATGAGGGATGGCATGTCAAATTGAGCGTTGAATATAGAGAAGCATATGAATGTTAAGTAGAGTTATGTAGTGCACATCGAACACTCACTATTGATGTAAACATAATAGATTAGCACTTTGGAAGATGATGCCTAGTGAGACAATAAAATGAAATGTTAAAGATGTTGAAAGTGTTCATGTGTAACACTGGCCTTCAAGTTTATGCATGTACTAAAACTCGTTGCTTATGACATTATCTAGTCTATAGTTTTGTTTATGTTTTGTTTATGTTTTGTGTGTGTATGTATGTCTGGGGCTTGCCAACATTCTCCCTTGCATAAAGGAGGAAAAGTATAATGTGTAGAAATGAAGAAGAAATGGGGTAAGGGAAGGAGGTGTTAGATAATCGTGCATAAAATCCCTTATTCTATGTTATATATATATGTGTGTGTGTGTGTGTGTGTGTGTGTGTGTGTGTGTGTGTATGTGTGTGTTTTGTTTATATTTCATTTGCAAAGACTAGAAGATAGTGAGGAAAGGTTGTATCATGTAAAAGAGTGCATACATGTCCACATGTGAGTGGACATTCAAGGGAATGGGAATACATGGAAAAGGATGTGGCATAAAGAGTGATCCAAACCTATACCAAACAGACATGGTATCTTTGTATCTTGGATTGCAAGGGTATCAAATGGATGACAAACGAGGGTCTTTATAGGTTAAAAATATCTCTCCGCATACATTGTGAATTTAATGATGTGCAACCTCATCATTGAGAAAATATAATTTTCTTGGTGATGTATTGCGAAAGAACAAGATTTTCCTCAATGATTCATCAGTGAAAAATTATTTATTCTTATTGATGTATTGGCGAGGAAAAATATTTTCCAAAATAATACATCGACGGGAATTTTTTTTCTAATTGATGTATCACTGAGGAAAAAACAATTCCTCAATGATACATCGTTAGAAAATACTTTTTCTCAAGAATATATTGGCATAGAAAAATATTTTCTTCATCAATGTATCAGTAGAGATAATTTTTCTCTAGTGATATATCAGTGAGAAAAGAAAAACAAATAGTGATATGTCATGTTTCACTATGAAAAAATATTTTATTATTGTGAAGTATCGATGAGAAACATAATTATTTTGAGTGATGAACATTGTATTGGCACCAGGAAAAAGCATTTTTGGCAAAGAAGGACATTTTGGCACCAAAAAATACTATTTCCAACAATAAAGGTTGTATGGGTGCTCAAAAATATTTATACTAGTGATAAGGTGTATTTGTGGGTGATGAAAGTTTCAGAAGAAAATCCCTTCGAAGGATGATTTGTTTAAAGGATAATGCAAGTTGGGAACTAGTTTCTTTAGGAAATTTTACACCCAGACTTAGGTAAAAATATACCATGAAAAATTGAAAGAAAGAAAGGGCCCTGTGATCACTTCAACTTGAAGAGGAATGCATTTCAGAGGAATAACAGGAAAATCATGGGGAGGGGTTGTTGTTAGCATAACATGGTGTTATTATAATGAAGTATACATAGTTGAGTCATACATGGTATTATTTGTATCAGATGGTATACATGTAGTGTGACATGATGCATGATATTTTGTGTGCATGGTTGAATTACTAAACACATTTGTGATACTGCAACATATGGCATAAAGGTTTTAAAGGTAGTTTAAAAAGGTGATTAGTGGAATTCGGTTTATCTAGGTGGAGTGCAAGTAAGATTGATAACAATAGAATTCCACTTACCTATGCTTCAATCTATCCCATTCTATGCATAATTGGTATATCATACATCTAGTCTATGTTGCATCTCGTATTTGTTGTATTCATAATTACAATATTTTGATATGGTGTCAATGTATGTTTAGGATGGGGAAATGTCAGCTAAATTCATATATACGACATGTATTAGAAGGATAGGGAAATGTTTGCTAAAGTCATGTATTAGAAAAATAACAAGAACCTCTTAATATATTTATATTTAAGGAGATACCAACTTTTGAAAATGGTGTGTCTTAATGAATGTATATTCATGATGGGGAAACATCAGCTAAAATCATGTATTAGAAAAATAAGAGGAATCCTATTATTAGGTTTATCTCTAAGGAGATCCCACCTTTTGACAATGGTGTGCCTTAATGGGAAGCACTTTATTTTTGTAATGGGAATTCATATGTTCTAAATAGAGTTTCTCTAATTTTGTTGGGTTTTATGAGTTAATTAATAATGGATCCACTAAGTGAATTATGTTTTTTTTTTTTTTAATTATGGAACAACTATGAACATGTATATATGGGATGTAATAGTGAAGATTGTTGAACAATATTTTGATGAACATATATCTATGTATGGATTGTTTCTTTGGATAATTCATCTGTTTCTCATTTTTATTGTTAGTTGCATATGGTTTATGGAATGATATAATGATTGGGAATTTTAATTTAATTGATATCCAATATTTATTTGTCATGTTGATGCTTGGGAAAATTTCACACTAGTAGGTAAGAACCGTTAGTATACTTAGGACCCCTACCTCAGTTGACCATTTTTTTTCAAAATTATTGCTCCAAAATATAAAAAAATCAAAAAAATAATTTCTAGAGGATAATCAAAGGACAAGGTGGTTTTTCACATACCCACTCACCTTTCTATAAAAAAAAGGAAGAAGAGTACCTAACTAAGGAAGAATAAAAAGAGGCATATATTTTTTCTACAATTACATATCTTAAATGTATTCTATCAATCTTCCTAATATCATAATGGTGCTAGCAATGGTAGGTGGGCCACAATCTAAGGTCCAACATTAAGGGTGGAAGGTAGAAGT
Source organism: Picea mariana (assembly GCA_032191745.1). Classification (NCBI taxonomy): domain Eukaryota; kingdom Viridiplantae; phylum Streptophyta; class Pinopsida; order Pinales; family Pinaceae; genus Picea; species Picea mariana. The sequence goes on along the minus strand of JASDQU011103863.1, from coordinate 44,959 downwards.
TCTTCCCTCCAGAGATAATTTTATTTATTTTCTTTATAAATAATTTCCTTTGCACACTTCTTTAATACTAACACTATCAGAAATCCAGGTCTCTTTATAGACAATCTAATGTGGAGTAGTGCAACTTCATATTGTGTATAGCTTCACCTTGTTTGGATTTCAAATGTTGTAAATAACATAGGGTCTCAAAAACCTCCTACTTATACGATATGAACTTATTGTTGTAACCTGGGTCATCCTTTTGTTGTAGAGAACACTTTGTCAATAATTGAAAAATCTATTTGGGCATACCTACAAATTTTTATGTGTATACTATTTCATTTCTAGCTCTTTGCTTCATCTCTTTGAGCAAGATTTTCATTTTTCTTATTTTCATTCTATTTATTGTTGTACATATGTGTAACTTTAGTTAATCCATAGTAGTTTTTAAGTATTGGTTTCAAATGATTTAAAGGATTAATTTGTACATTAATTTATTATTAAGTTATTTTATTTGTATTTTTCATATAAGTAATGTTTCATGCACTAGTAGTTTTTGAATATTAGTTTCAAATGATTTCAAGGATTAATTTGTAGATTAATTTATTATTGAGTTATTTGATTTGTATTTTTCATATAAGTAATGTTTCATGCACTTGATTTGTAGCTCATTTACCATTTAATTTATAGGGTTTTGGGCTTTAGTATTGATTTATTAACAATTGATTGAATATTGTGACTTTAATATTCTAATATTACATTCAAAATTGACTTATTTATATATTATGAGTAGGACAACATTCTACTTTAATATTTATAAGGAAATAAACCATTAACATAAGGGTCATTTTGAATTTTACATGTTTATAATAATCAATCGATTAATACTCATAAAGAGAATGACTCCACTGACTAACTTACAATTAATCTAGTTACATAAGTTTAATAAGTATAAGGTTTAAAACTTAATCCAGGATACATTCCCATATTCCCCTTGAGATTCTTACAAGGATGTTTCAATGTTCATGCCTAAGCACCATTTTGGACATCACCATAAGTGGTGACCATACTAAGAAAAGAACATTCATAGTCTTATACATATTTTTCCTTTGGTTTATGTCCAATTCATCTTAGATATCTCAAAGAATTCAAAGCGAATCCCCCTAGTTCACGCCTTTATTTTATTTTTAAAATAAAAACAATGATTCTTTGGTCAGTTTGAGAAGCTAGTATCTCAATATCCTATCAGGTATAAAGTGAAAGATCGTACCCTTAAGGGCAACCTAATCACATTCAATATGAAACTATCTTGTTTGCATAATGGTTCAATTTCAAGGTCTAGTGCTTCCTCTTTTGGTTCCACTACTATAGGAAACATGTGCAGTCAATTTAACCCCATTGTTTTTTAGAATAATCCATTAAAGGTTATCAAAAATGTTGGTATATTTTAATATTACGTAGACATTGATATTGTTTCATGGCATGTGCCTTCACCTCTAATTATTGCACCACCTACCATTTCCTAAGTTATCAAGGAATGGGGTAGTTTATATTAATGAACATTGGTGTGAATTTTCTAATGCACATGTCAATGTCGGTGCTCACAATAATGATATAGGCATGACACTCTTTGTTGAATATTTACAAGGCAAAGATAATGCTAATATTTTTTTAATTTTTTAATAAAATATTTTTGACTTGGTTTGAGTTGATCTATTGATTTAACTTCATATTTGGAAATACTAAAAACCTTTTAGAATAATTGAAAAAAATTAACTTACATTTGGAAATACTAAAAACTTTTTAAAATAATTGAAAAAAATTAACCTAATTTTTAAGGATGGTGAAATTATAAAATATTTTTATTTAAAATTTATGAAGATTTTCTTTAAAATTCATGAAGTCATTCAACTTACCCAACAATAAACTCTTTTAATATTATAATTTTTTCCCTCTCCCTACCATCATCACTTTGGAAGATAAGAATGCAGAGAGTCTTGGTTATTCTTTACAAACTTGTTTGGAGTTTGAAGAGTAGACTTTCAAGATAGGTGTTCCTTCTAACAATTATGGCCCCAAAACTGGTATATGATTACAACGTTGCTAATGATGAAGAACATGCATAACCAAATGATCTCTTTTGAGTATAGTTTAACTGCATATCCTAATCTTTTTATAACCCACAACTTCTATCTCATGAAAAAGGATAGATCATCCCAACCCGAGGGTTCTTATTCTCTCCAATGGTGTAATTTTTGTGACAAATCTCATGATTTCATGACTTGTGAACCCTTTTTAATGAATAAAGAGTAGGTTAAAGGTAAGAAATAGGTTCATATTATAGCTATTATTGAAGAATAAGAATCAAGTAATAATGTTTGTGTTTCCATGCCTAGAATCCAAGCCATTCTTAGTCAACTTAGACCCATAACTGTCCAAGGTCCCACTATAGGAAGTGCTTCAATTAAAAACATTAACTAAAATATGAGAGCTAGTCAAATTATATCCGCATAATATCAATTTTTACTTGTTTTTCAACCTCAACCTCAAACATTGTTATTCCATCTTAAAATATTGTTACTTTTCATCCCAATTTCATTCCCTACAAAGTGGCAAATGACTTAGTATTCTTGAAAAGAAAATATTATTTTTTGAGATGTCTTTCGAGCCCCTAAACCACAACTTTTGATGTCCTTGATGTCCCTACTAATAGAAATAAGAAAACAACACTCCTCTATGCAAATGTTTATGATAAAATATTAGTATCTACAATATGAGGTTAATATAGTATCCATTTCTATACATGAGCTTAAGTACCCTCCATTCTATGTCTATGAGAATCATGGGTAAGGTTTCTCATTCCTACTTAATCAATGGGGGAGGCTATTTCAATATCATTTCATAAGTAATAATGGAACAAATTGGACTCATTTATATCATAAATGAAAAAAATGTAATTTCTTTTAACAAAAAGGTACAACTAGTAATTGAAAAAATTAAAGATGTTACTCTTCTCATGAATTCTCAGCTTGGAATTTTGACCATTTACAATTTTTTAGTAGCATATAGAGGTAGGTGATTTTATATTATCCTAGGGTGAAAAAATTAAATATGTTACTCTTTTCATGAATTCTCCCCCTGGAATTTTGACCATTTGCAATTTTTGAGTAGCATATAATGAGGTAGGTGATTTTATATTATCCTAGGGTGAGAATGGAAACAACTGACTAGTTTTTATTTGATTCATGATTTTTCTCATCTTGTTATTCCTAGTGACCTCAAAAACATTATCATTATGAGTGAGCCAAGGATGGTGCCTTGTGTAGAAAATTTCACTGATGATATTGAAACAAATGTTAGTATATATTATTTATTCACAAAAGAAAAAGATAATTATTTTTCCAAAGTCCATCTTGAACAAGACCAATTGTAGCATTTCAAATTTGATTTACCATCTTTCAATGAAGGAAGTGGTGTTAGTGTCATGTTGTATTCTCCCACTAGGAAGCCTTTGTCAATATTATTTTAATTTGAATTTTTCATGCACTAATAACGTTGTTGAATTCAAAGCTCTTTACCTAGGTATTGAAAAAGATTTAGAGTTGGGATGCAAGCATTACAGGTATTTGGAAATTCTAAATCAATGATTCACATGATTAAAAAATATACAAACTAGCCAAGAATATATCCAGAAGGTATATTTAAGGTATATTTAGATAGTTGTCCAACTCAATGAAAATTTTATCTCATTCAAGTTGATTTGCATTCATAGAGAGTTAAATGTAGTAGTTAATGAGCTAGTTGTTTTTACTTCTTGTCCTAGTAGGTAGCATTCTAATTATAGATCTACCTATGTCCTAGATAATCGTGAGTACTGGAAGATTTTTTAGAATGAAAAATATCTTTATTGTTTTCTTACAAACCAAGGGGATGCGATTATTGATTTCTTAGGGGTCGTCATTTTGAAAAATAATGTTTATCCTAAAGTCTTAGTTTGTCTTGAGAACATGTTTTCAGCTAATGATACTCCTAAGAATTTTGGTCAAAATCATGATGCCTCTAAATGTAATATTTCCCAAACATTCTAGTGAATATAGATTATATATATGATCCTAAAATCCTATACATAGGATCTCAATGAACTAAAGTAGAAAAGGCCAAGTTCTTATCCCTTTCCCATGATTTAAAACATATTTTTGCATGGCCCTATAAATATTTAAGGGCTTTTTACCTAGTACTATTTAACATTCTATTTCTCTTAAGAAGAAGGAAAAATTAGTGCGGTAAATAAAAAATAGGTCAATTTGAACCTAGATGTTGTGATTATAAAAGAGCTTGACAATATTATTTAACATTCCATTTCTCTTAAGAAGAAAGATAAATCAGTGAGGTAAATACAAAACAAGTCAATTTGAACCTAGATGTTATGATTATAAAAGAGCTTGACAAGATGCTTGAGTAAAATGTCATTTTCCTAGTCTGTTACTTCAATTGAGTGGTCCATCTAGGAAATGAAAATTCCCTTAGATGATTTAATTGGTGTCATAATTCATATTTTTCTTGATAATTTGACTATGAATTGGAAAAAGACTCACTATTTTAATCATCTAAGGTGGGGTTTCATTAGATGTAGGAAATTTTCCATCTTTCTCAACCCCCAAAAAACTATATTTGGTGTATCAAAAGTAAATTTTTGGAGCATATTGTCTCTAAAAATGTTGTTATTACTAATCTCGAGAGAATTGATTCCATTCAAAAACTTCCATTTCCTACTTCCAAAAGGGCCATTAACTATTTTATGAGAAAAATCAACTTTGTCCATAAACTTAAGCCAAGTTTTTCCCAAATAATCAAACCTATTCATTTGTTACAAAAATACATTGATTATTTTTTATAATAATGATGCCAAGAATAATTTCAAAATATAAAAATTCGATCACCTCAACTCATGCCTTTCCCAAACCTGATTTTGTGAGAGAATTTCAAATCTATACAAATTATACAAAGTAGGTTGTCGTATCCATTCTATTCCATTTTGATGCTTATTAATTTGAGAGACTAGTAACATTCATGAATTAAAGTTTGACGAAAAATGAGTTCAAATATCTTGTGATCAAAACACATTCTCTAACAATAGTTATGCCATAAAAGCTTAAATTCCAATAAACATAAATAAAAAAATTATATATATATATATATATATAACCATAATATTCTCTAATGATGATTATTCGTTATCATTATTTTCACATAACTTTATTCCTATTTTATGTCTTTCTTTGTTTCCCTTATGATATAGAAATTTCATTATCTTTTCAACATTTTGTTATAATGAGAAGCTCATAGTGACTACATACTTACACATAAATACCTTTACAACCTCACATAGCTCGTTATAAAGTCTTATAGTTTAATAATGGAAATGTTCCATTGTCAAACTTATCATTCACCCTTATGTATTGTATTTATATAAGTTATCCTAAGTCTTATTTCATTAACACCACATATTTGATAACATATAAAATATAATTATTATTACTAAGTGACAATCTCTATATATGTTCATTGCTTCTTGGGTTTATGATCCATATGAGGTCGCTCAATGATTTGGTTTTTGGCTATAACCCTCTCCTTATGGATATAGGTTTATTATTGGTACTACAGTGTTCTTATACATATGATCCTTAACTCATTTCATACTATATGATTTTTAATATTGTTTTATGTTAGCTCTTATATATAAACATGAGATTTATATATTAAGTAGGTTAAATTATTTATAAATCAACATATGAGGTCGCTCAATGATTTGATTTTTGGCTATAACCCTCTCCTTATGGATATAGGTTTATTATTGGTACTACAGTGTTCTTATACATATGATCCTTAACTCATTTCATACTATATGATTTTTAATATTGTTTTATGTTAGCTCTTATATATAAACATGAGATTTATATATTAAGTAGGTTAAATTATTTATAAATCAACATATGAGGTCGCTCAATGATTTGATTTTTGGCTATAACCCTCTCCTTATGGATATAGGTTTATTATTGGTACTACAGTGTTCTTATACATATGATCCTTAACTCATTTCATACTATATGATTTTTAATATTGTTTTATGTTAGCTCTTATATATAAACATGAGATTTATATATTAAGTAGGTTAAATTATTTATAAATCAACATATTTTAAAATGAGTTATCATTGTAAGTCATCCATATGTGTTCACCTATCTTATTACAAGACAACTCAAACTTGACGATTTATTTGGGTGTTTTACGAGGATTAAACTTGTGTTATGGTACCTATATTCAATTAAAACTTCACCAACTTTTCCTCGTTAACCAACGTCCTTTGTGGATCATTTATCATGGAGAGGTCCTAAATGCGCCACATATTGATGTTTCCATCTCAAGGAGGATTATTTGGCCGATGTCCTAAAATATTTATACGTGTTGCTTTGTTATGCCTCCAGGAATTAGGTTTTCTTGTTGGATTCTTTAGTTGTCCAATCTCTCCCACACTTAGCTCATTTTTCATTCTTCACTTATTTCCCTCAGCTTTGTGTTCTTCTTGAGAGTTTTTCCCTTTTACGAGTTACATAGTGCAGGTCTAGTTACCCCAATATCATTTTTCGTTTCTTGGGGAATTTATTGGGTAAACACTCTGTGCGTTAGTATCTTTATTAGGCTTGTTGTGAGTCTTTTAAAAAAAATTCAGGGTCGGTGCATTTAACTGGTAAGAACTTCCCAGAACCATTCCGGGTTTCCTATAACTATGGTGGTAGATTTAGTAATATTTCTTGAGTATTATCCTTCATAATATTAGTTTGTAGTTGAATTTGATCCTTATTTCTTCGAATATATCTCTTGTCGAACTTCTTTTTCTTATATATATGTTTCCATATAATGTAATGATTGTAGCTTTTATAATCGGTTACCATAGTGTTTCTTCTGTATTTCTTTCGAGAGGGTTTTACCTTATCCTCGAGTTTTTTCGTCGGTACCTAGTAATCTCATGAGTTCAATGGTCTAGGTTTACCATTACAGGATCAATTGTTTTGTTATTTCTTGTCTATGGTCGATGATTAAGACCATTTATCTTGTTTTATTCATCCTAGAATTAGTTTAGGACTTACACTATGATATTTCATGTAGGTAGTGTTCGCACAGATATTAGTAGTTACTTTAATTTACATTTTTTACATATGTTGTAGTTTTACATTAATTTTATTCTTGGGTATTATCTAATGATGGGCTCTTTCGATGTTTCGAGGGGTACCCATCAATTATCTGGAAACCAAGAACATCTAGGTGTGTTTTACAATGATTTAAGGAGATACCTCAACACTTTTCTCATCCATGGTAATATTATTTCTATTTGTATATGTAAATTTCATTCGATTAAATAACTCGTGTACCTTGCTAACTTATTTTCTTATTCATTATGTAGGTGTCGAGACGATAGTTACCATGGAGCTTTGGAATACCCATGTACGGAAAGGTATTCGAATTTCAATATTTTTGTAGGTTTGATATCACCAAATGTGATTATTCTTCTCCTACATTCTATTGAATTAGTCGAACAAATATTTTTAATGTAATTATTCTTGAAATTCAGGTGGCTTCGGACTGTTGTCTACTCATGTTATGATGTTGTAATACTTTGTTTATTGATTCCCTTTTCATTGATATATAGTTTATAAATGGACTCTACTCATTAGGTTCTATGCAATATGTAACATGTTTGCTTCCAATATATACATATGGTATCTCATTAAATTTTGTAATGATTTTTTTTTGGATTATACAATGTACTATGTAATGATATTCCTTTTGAATATATGTACAAGATATCATACAGAAATCTCTTTGAATATTTAATAATTCCTTTTCCCATTTATATATATTGAACCTTGGTTAATCGCTATCAATTCCTATTTTGTATCGTTCCTTTCCAATTGTATATTGTATTTCGATGAACCTTGTCTCTTCCATACAGATTTCTCATCCGGAACGGTCCCTATATTATTGACTAGGTTTTTACCTACGAGTACTATTGATCTGTTACTTATAATATGATTATGTTCATAAATAAAAATAAATATTAAATTTCCTTTCACAGTTTTCTATACAAAACATATAATATGCATATATATCTCGTAAAACAAGAATTAAATTCTAATATTGCTCTAGTTATTTATGCCAGAGAATTTAGCCACAAAAATGTACAATAACACAATAACATTTAAATAAGCATATTCATCACAAGAAATAAAACCCGGAACTTTGGGGAAACCACACCTTGAATACCATGTTCCTCCCAACCTTAGACTAGAGTCTTTTTCACCTCTATCACTCTCGAACTGAGTTTAGAATCTAGGGGGTTGCCTATGTGGCCTCTTGCATTATTTTGAGCTCCAGTTGTTGTGAATAATCTTTGAATATTCATTGTGTCAAGTCAGTTAGTGTGTATGCTTCTCAAGCTATCCAATTCACCTTTTAGGAATGGTGTCCCATTCCCTTGTCATGACTTATTTTATTTTACATAGGAATTGTGACACTTGTCTTGAGCCTCCTGCTCACTAACCACCTATTAGATTCAACTTTACTCATGTTCACAGATTCTCCTATAAATATGGAATGTGTCTTTTTGAATTTGAGTTAACTCCATAACTTGTCTCAGTCTATTGCCACTTCACGAACCCCTTTGGATTCCTAACTCCCTCTTTAACAGTTGCTTCAATGTGTGCCTCTTTTTCCACATGTGTTTATTTTCATAAAATAACAAGGTTTCACAATTCGATTTTGGTCAATTGACCAAATTGTCTTTTCGGAAAAATAATTAAAATTCTAAATTAAAAACAACAATATAAATAATAATTAAAAATCCAAGTTGTGGGGTATCAAATACACCCCCCCTAGAAATTATCACTGTCCTCGGTGATAACTAGGTTTCATCAATACCATTCTGGAACAAAAATGGATATGCTTCCCACATATTACTTTCAATTTCCCAAGTAGTCTCTTTTGGACTAAGGTGCTTCGATTACACCTTTATGTGTCCTACGGCTCGATTCCAGGTTGTAAGTTCCCTCTTGTCGAGAATACGATCTGGATCTACTGGGAACTCGCCCATGGGTTCCACCTGTATCATTTTCCAATCAACAACATAAGTAGGGTCATGTATATACTTTTTCACTAATGAAACGTGAAACACATCATGTACTTTTACCATGGCTAGAAGTGCAAGTTGATAAGCTACAGGTCCTATTTGAGAAAGTATCTAGAATAGGACACAATACCTAGGTTCTAAGTGTGGATTATTTGGGTTGGTTGTCATTGATGTCAACCCTTCAAGAAAGTCCGGTAGCGAATTCTGGTAGCACAAAGGTTTGGGTAATGGTCCCAAGTTTTTTTGATGTATAATGGTATGAGTTTTAATATATTTGAAGGTAAAACTATTCTAGATGGATAGTAAATGTCATGCCATTTCCGGTGGTATGTGGAACATCACATAACTCCTCATGGTTAGAAAGTTATGGCCATGTGAAGTTGGAGAACCCTCATGAGTCATCTAGAAGCCCCGAAAGGTCAAAGTAGTCAAGGTGGTTACAAAGAAGAAGTTTTTTAAATAATAAAGTGAAGTGATGAGTGTACTATAAGTCAAAGTGGATACAAAAGAAATTTTTTAAATAATAAACTTAATGGAGAAATTACTAAGTGGAAAAGTGGTTAGAAGTGGGTTAGCCCTAAAATAAGGATAGTGGTTTAAGGTGGTTAGAAGGTAACCTCTTGAGGAAGCTACATAAAAGTATAAATAAGAGGTAGGGGTCTCTCATTTAATTAACACTTGAGAATATTAAATATCTACAAGTGACTAAGGTAACCAAAGGATATCTAAGGAGAATTTCAGAGGGAAGGTGAAGTAAAGAAGGCTGATCAAATTCAAGGGAGGATAAATTCTTTTGATGATTCTTTCTAAGGTATGTCATTTACATGTCATCTCACCATTTTCGCAATAATTTTTTTTCTAGAATGATTCAGACCACCGAATATGGAGGCCATTGAGGAAACGTATCCAGGTAGTTGTGATAAATATTTCATCTTCTGGGTCGTTGTATTTTTGGAGTTACACTCCGTGGAAAACAGGGTTTGTGGCTAGTCTTGAAATTAGTCTAAAACAAGTATTTCGGGTAAAAAAGTCATAACTTCTTCAGAACAGATCCAAATTTAGTAATACCAAATGTATTGCTTAGAGTACAGTCTGTAGTATGTTGTATACCATTTTCATATCTATACAGAAAATATTATGTGCGGGGAATTCTATACATTTTCAATCTCTAGAATAAGCCAAAATTCAATAAGGTATGCCATTTTTGCTATAAATCCTTTTCTGGGAGGTTACAAGAAGTGAAACCTAGAGAAATTGCAGAAAAGACATTGAATAACATCGTGTACTATTTTTAGACATTTATTCATTACAGGAACATAGTTATGATTATTTCAAGTTAGAGTTATTGACTAATCCAAAATTAGTCATGTGAAACTAAAGTAAAGTTTGATGAAAATGCTAGTCTCTTGATGTTAAAGTTAATGAAGGTTTGCAGGTATGTGATCATATACACTAGGTCTATTACAGAGTTACAAATCATATTTGAATGATAAAATTGATGAGGGATTTTGGTTGAGGTACATGTTGGGTACATGGTTGAGACAAGTAGTTGATGAGTTGACAAATACATGAGGTGTATAGTTAATGATTTTGGTACATCTTGATGAGTCATAGTTGATGAGTAGTTGATGCATGATTGGTACATACTTGGTACATGTTTGGACGAAATTGTTAGTAGTATTGTTGAAACATGGTTTATGGATGATGTAGCATACTTGTCTTGGTATATTATTAGAAACAGAGATTGATCTTGGTGATGATTATGAGTTGTTGCATTATGCTTGGTTGGTGCACATCTTGGTGATATTGTGCATATGGTTGAGAGTTTTCTTGGTCATTGATCTTGGTGAGTAGATTTCATTTGGTTGATAAGATTGATGAGATAGGTTGTTGTGATAGGTTGTTTGGACAAGTTATTGTGACATATTATTTGTACAATTTTGATGCATGGTTGATGCATTTGTTTATGGTACAGATTAAGGTATAGTTTGATGTATGGTACATGTTGGCATAGGTTATTGGTACAGTTTGTTTGGTGCAGGTTGATTGGTACAGGTTTACACCAGTATATCTCACAGTGATAGTGTGACTGTGGTTCCATCATTCTACTTATATTTAAGGGAGGTTGGACGGGGAAAGGAAATATGGTTGTAGCCACCTTTCGGTTGTATCCTAAAAGAATAGGGATTTGTATGGTTGTATCTGGAGAATTGGGAAGCTGGAGCTTCCCTCAAGCTGTATCCTGAGAAACTTGGGGGTTGAAGCCTCATTCCAGTTGTAGCTGGAAAACAAAGGAAGTTGGTTCTTCCAATGAATGTAATTATTAAATACATATAAGAAAAAACATTATGTGGTTTTCTCTCGCTTTGGGTTTCCACATAAAAACAATGGTGTATTGTGTATGTGTATGATTGCTCATTTGTTCATTATTTATTTACTCTACAACTATTGGATGACAATGCTACATTGATATAACACTTGCATTTTGTGGTTAAAAATGATTAAATTGATCTATTAATGATTCACCCCCCCTCTCAGTAATCCAACAATTGGTATCAAAGCAGGTTCCTTCATAAATCAGTTTAACCACTAGAAGGAGATCATGGATTATTTTGAGAATGTAGTACCATTGTTTAATGGTCAGAATGGGTTAAAGTATGAGATATGGAGCATAAGCACAAAAGTAATTTTACAAGCACAAGGGCATTATATTTGGCTATCAGTCGTTACAGGATATGATAGTTCAAAAAGGGAAAAGACTGCAACCAAGAAGTAATTGAAGAAGAATAACAAAATAGCAATGGATTTTATCTGGGAAGGATTACTTAATCAGGTAAGAGAAAATGTTGGTAAATGTTCATCAACCAAAGAAATTTGGGATAGGATAAATGAGATATATTCTTCACCCATTACAAATTCATAAAATGCCAAAGAAGATGTAGGTACAGATCGAGAATAAATATGTTCACCATGTCAAACAAATTCAGAAGATAAAGAGTACATAATCAATGGAGGTATGTTGTTTTTATTTAATTGTGAAAAACATGAACATCTTGAAATAGAATGCCATGAAGGAAATAAGATAGAAAAACTAATTGAAAAAGAAGACAATTATGAAGAAGAACTAATTAGTTCTTTGGATGAACTAAGAAAAGAAAGAGAAGAAAACAAGTCACTCAAGAAAAAAATGATGAAACAAAAGGAAAGTGTTCACATTTTTGAAGAATCCCAACATGTCATCGAGAACTTAAGAAATCAGCTAGAAGAAGACAGAAAGATCGAATAAATATTGGATATCAAAAGAAACATTTGGAAGCCAACATAGCAACACAAAAGGAAGAAGCAGAAATGAGAGACAAGATATTGACAGATCATCTTAAGGAAATAAGTAATGATCGAAATCGGCTTGAGGTAAAGTTTGGTCAAGAAGAGAAAGGAATTGAAGAAGAAATAATCACATTACAAATCCGTCTCGAAGAAGTGAAAATAACATAAGAATTCATGCAGTCTCAGATAATGAAGAAAGAAGAAGAGGTTGAGAATCTTGAAGAAGAAGTTGTCACATTGAGAAGTAAAATCGTCAAGCTCAACAAGAATGTTGAAGAGACATAAACATCCACATTAGTTATATAGAATGAACAGAGGCACTCTAGGTTGTTAGAAAAGAATAATGAAGAAAATAAAAAGAGTTATGTAAAAGTACTCAAAGGAAGGAATCATGGTCAACCATAATCTAAGAAAAATATTGAAGATACATCTTCAATAAGAACATCCATGTTCAAGCCACAAATATGCTTCAATCATGATCATGATCAGTCAAGGAAGAAATTCAAAAGGACTATGTAAAATACCAGATATAAAAAGTATGCAGAACAAAAATAAAATGATAGAAATGGCAGAATAACAACAATATAACCAGAACAATCACCACAATAACACTGAAATGATATAAGAATAACAATAGAAATAACTCTTTGATTCTGAGAGCAATGTTCACGAGCCTCTTCAAGGGGGCAACCTCCAATCAAGCAGAGCTCTATTACAATAACATCCAAGCTAGGGTTCTCATACCCTCGACTCCTATTTATACTAAATATGTCTATCAAAAGAAGCATCTAGAGGAAGATCCTTCTAGAAGCGAAAGCTTCTATTAGGTCTTCTTACATTCGAATTATTTTATTTTATTGCAAGGTCTTATTAATATTGACCTTTTTTACATCCGAATATATTGTTCTACCTATGTGCGGGTTAGGACCCTAACATGTTCTCCCCCTTAAAAACAACCTTGTCCTCAAAGCTTGAGATGTGGAAATTGTTGCAGAGTGGTAGTGGGTTCCCAAGTGGCATCTACTGGAGTTGTATCTTTCCACTGGACTAACACTTCCTTGATGGTTCTCTAACGTAGGAAATGCTCATGCTAGTCCAAAATGGCTTGTGGTTGTAGCCAAATGAATCCTTCTTTGGCTAACTTGAGAAGGTTGGTTTGAATTTGGCACTTAGTTCCAATCACCTTCTTTAAGCATGAAACGTGAAAAACATGATGTAGCTTCAAATGTCTGGGCAAAGCTAACTGATAGGCCACCTATCCCACACACTTAAGAACAGTATAAGGACCATAAAATTTGTGCGCTAGCTTTTGAAAATGCTTGGCCTTGAGGGAATTTTTCTTGTAAGGTTGCACTCGAAGAAACACTTGATCCCCTTCCCCTTCTGCAAATTGACGTTCAGAGTGACCTTGATTTGCTTGTTTCTTCATGTGATTCTGTGCCATGAACAAATTCTCTTTGAGGGTATGGAGAATAGCCTCTCGAACTGTAAGTGTTTTGTCAACCGCCTGGACCTTAGAGACACCAGGTAAGTATGAGATAATTGAAGGTGGATTTTGTCCATATACCACTTCTGTAACACCCTGTTTCCCCCAGTTTGTAAATATAATTGGACTGGCCAAGGACTATGGCAAACTCATAAGTATGAATATGTGATGTAAATTGACCTACAGGAAGAGGTCAATGAATGTGAATAACATTTTGAATCATTGCAGGACTGCTGAGAGGGGATGTGCAGAAAAGAGACCACGATGGCAGTGGAAGGCACCTGAAAAGGTGGCGTTAAATTCCATCGAGAATTAAATACCGTATTTGGACTCCACTGGCCCGGAGAACCAAAAGCGGCTCGTTGGACCTGAAAATTAATGGCTAGCAGACTTGTAGGCGGATGGATTGATGAGGGATGGGATGGTGAATCGCCCATCCGTAGATTCGTCAGGCCTGATCAGTGTGAGGGAAATCGCGCCACACACAACCTCGCGAGAGGATAAGGCATATGGTAGAGGCGATTGAGAGGGCAGACGCGAGGGAACTCTGGCAGTTTTTACACAGAGTGAGTGATAACAGAGAGGAAGGATTGCAACCTTCTCTCCTGGTCACTGGCAGACGAAAAGACGCAGTCTCGACAGCATCGTGGTCTCAGCTCAGGGGTGGCTAGTGGTAAATCCATCAGGAGTCGCTATGCCTACGGTTGGGTGGAAACAAGAACCCCTCCCAGCAGTTGCACCCATTTCTGAAGTCACTTCTAATAAGTGTTTTTTTTTACATATTGCCTCTTGTAATTCATAGAATGATACATATATATGTATATGCTCATAGACCTGTGAAATTATGAACGATTTCAGTGTAGGAATGTCTGTGCAATGTTTTGATAAGAATTATAGACATATGCTTATGACAGAGGAAGCCATGCATGATTTAAATTGATAAATGCATCTAATTATAGGTTGAATTAAGTTAGGCTTCCATCCCGTTCTCGGGAAGTTATTTCCCTTCACCCATCTCCCGGAAGGCCCCAGAATAAATCTCTTGTAAAGATTTCCTCCTTGGAAAGGTTTACCCAGAACCTGGAATGGGAACTTGAAGGTGCAAATCTTAATAACCTTGTACGAGGAGGAACGATCCTCTTCAAAACCCGAGATGGCAGCTTAAGGGAGGAATATCGAATCGATCGATGAGAATTCGTCGGGAAATCCACAGTTTCCCCACAACCGTTAGATTAGCAGGAGAAGATAGGGTGTTAAAGGCCTTACCACCTGATTTTCCTATGTCTTCATGGGTAATGAAGAGTCTAGGGCCATAGATCCCCATGTTCCATGAGAACATCCGGACCGCTGATTTCCCCATCCACAAAGTTGTGGAAGAGTGCATACAGTGGCATCAGAATCGTTGGACCTCACTGAGGTGTGAGGAGGTTACAGCCACATCAGAGTCCAAGCTTGGAAGGCTGGTGAACCGTTGGATCAGCAGCCGAACTCCCATTAACCGGTAGATCTAACAAGAGTTACACCGGGGTTAAACCCTAGTGAACAGAGGAGAGTTTCTAGAAAGTCATCAAGATATTGAAGTCATTGGAAATTTCGAGAGTGCAGAAATCACGACATCAGGAATCGCGATCCGTGATATCCCGATGGGCGCAGGACCGTCTATCGTGGAGGATACGTGTCAAGAGATCCCGGAAGTCGGGGATCGGAGAATCGAAGTTTCCAAGCACAAATAAATCTTTTCATACGGAATCGCGATCCGCGATTTACCAACAAGATCAGAACCGTCCATTGGGTGGAACACGTGTCAACAGATCCCGAAGATTCGGAGTTCGGGGCATTGGATTTTTCGGAGGTAAGAAACTCCCACACATTCGAATCGTGATCCGCAATATCCCGACGGGAGAGCCGTGTGGGCCACAGTAGGAGATAGTGGAGGACAGGTGTTACCATATCGGGGTTCGGGACTTGAAGAGTTCCGTGAACTAGTGCAACAGGAATCGCGATATCTCGATACACGATTTCCCAATTTGTCACAGGAGTGTGGGTCACAATGGAGGACAGGTGTCATGCGCATTTCCGTATCGGCATATTGGGAGTCAGGGATCCACGAGGTAAGTTGCATTCGACAGTGAAAACCCTAAAATCCCGATGGGAAGTTATATGGCTGCAGTCATATGGCAAGTGGTCACATGGACCATAGTATAGCCAAGAAGGCTAGCCAGTGTAAAGGCGTGTCGGGAGTCGGAGGATCGATAGTGTAGGGGACTTGCGCATCGTGACACTGAAAGGCGCAAAACCCCGATAGGATTAAAGGTTGTGGTCTTGTGAAGGTTATGGTCACATTAACCAGGGCTTAGCTTGGACAGCCAATACGCTAGGGGCATATCAGGGATCGGAGAATCACGAGTTCTGAGGACTCATGAATTATGAAATTGGAAACCCCAAAACTCCGATAGGAGTAGCCTCGAAAGGAGGTAAGGCCACAGTCATAGAGGCAGTGGACCCGAGGCTTGGCCTGTATGGCTAATGCGTAAGGAGCGCGTTGGGATTCGAAGGATCGCGAATCTTGGGAGTGAGTGAATTTTGACAATTGAAACCCCGTAGCCCCGATGGGAGTTACGACTGTGGTCATATAGAGGAGGTCATGCGAACCAAGAGTTTAGCCTAGAAGGCTAAATGGGTATTTAAGCACGTCGAAATTTTAAAGACAGAAACCCCGATGGAAAGGGACGTATGACCATAGTCATGTACAGAGAGCCGGGTAGGTGAATGGACGACCTGTTGGATCGGGGACTGGCATTTTTTCCGCGACAAGCTCCGGGGATTCTCATTATTGAGAAATCAACCAAAAAACTTTGATTTTTGGTAGTGGGTATGTTACAAAGTGGTATCAGAGTATGGTTACAACACTCAACCTGATTGGGCTCATGCACGATTCACGCATAAACTCCATTCGAAGCACTCCTATGAGGAGTAACCCCCTGACTTAAATATCTTGCCCAGGATTAAGAACCTAGAAAATGAAAACTTGACTGTGTATGCATGTGAAAGAGTTATGAATTTATGCGCCATTTATAAAAATGAATTTAACTCTTGACTAATAGTTAGCGTTTGTCTTTTCACTCAAGAGGATGATCAACCGCGGGAATCTACAGACGCAGAGTATGGTGACTCACCAATAGGTGGGAGAAGGCTCCCACAATAGAGACGAGGAGTCTGATGAGAGAAGAGCAATAGGAACCCCTCTAGAACTAGCCGAGACTGTGAGGAGTCTCATGATTGAGTTGCAAAGATGCAAGGGAGATAATGAAAGGATGATGAAAGAACAAGAAAAGAAAACCGAAATTAATGCAGTCCTACTGCAGAGCTTATCCGACCTACAGCGACAAATGCAGCATGAACCTGAGATACAGAATCGTGGTCGTGTCAATGGCCACACTAAGAGAAGCACATCTAGAAAGGTCCACCCCAAAGGTAAAGGACCAGTGCCAGACAATTCCACTGAGAAGGAATTCGGTGATTCAGAAGGCTCTTCCAGTAGCAGGACCAGTTCCTATTCTCGTAGAAAACAGAAGAAGAAAAAGACTTCCAAGAGTCATAAATTTGAGGAATTTAAGAAGGCCACACCTCCCTCCTTGGATGATGAGATAAAGAAGGGATAGGAAGCTGAGGCTTGGCTACTCGGACTAAAGAAATATTTCAGAGTCCATGACTTTTCAGAGAATTTGAAGGCCCGAGTGGCCACTTTCAATCTGAACGGAAGGGCTTCTATTTGGTGGGAAGACCTTAAGAATATGAAAGGGGTCCGCGAGGAGGACCTGTCTTGGAAACGGTTTGAGAAGTACTTCCGGAAGAAGTATTTGTCGGAAAGGTATTTTGACGAGAAGGCTAAAGAGTTTTATGAACTCAAACTGGGACAACTCACTATGGAGGAGTATGTCAACAAATTTATTGACTTACTGAGATATGTACCCTACATCAAAGCAGAGAAGGCAAAGGCACAACGCTTCATCAGTGGGCTACCCAAGGAATACTGGAACCGAATTGAATTTGACGAGCCAAGGACCTTAGAAGACACTATAAGAAAGGCAACATATTGTCATGAACAATATGGACATCGGGCAGAGTCTCGTGGAGACTAGAAACAGAAGGATGGTTCGAGATTTCATAAAAAGGGGAACAAATCCTCGGGATTTAAAAACTATAAGAAGAACCCCAGAATGAACTTCCCAACTCGGAGTGTACTCCAGCAGAACTTTCCCTCGGTGGATGGAAATAAAACTTCTGGACCTATACAAGACTGATAACCCAAAGAGGAAACCTTTGGAATGCTGGGATTGTGGAGGAGAGCCTCTCTGGAGAGACTATCCACACCGACAACAGAACAGTCGAAAGGTTTATAACATGCAGGAAGCTACCACAGTCAATGATGTGGCAAGGAGTGTGCCGCAGATTTATGCGGCCTTGGATAATAACCAAGCTGACCACCAAGCTTTAGTGGTGTAAATAGAAGGTATGATTTTCAACCATCTGGTGTCTGTTTTGATTGACCCTGGTTCAAATTTGAGTTATATATCCCTTAAAACTATTGATAAGTGCAAGATACAACCACAGAAGCAAACTAAACCATGGTTGGTACTGTTAGCCACTGGCACCAAAAGAAAGATAGTGGAGGTCGTACCAGCTTTCCAAGTAATGTTGGGTGAATTTTCCTCCTAAGAAACCCTTAATGTATTACCCCTGGGATCATATGACCTATTGATTGGTATGGACTGGTTGGCCGCCCATAAAGCCAAATTGGACTGTTACCATAAGACTTTAGAATGTGTGAGCATAGAAGGAAAAAGGATAACCCTCCAAGGGATCCGAAAACCGGTCTCGGTGAGACAAATATCAGCCCTGCAAATGAGAAAGTATTGCCGAAAGGGATGTCCCCTATACACAATACAGGTGTTAAAAACAATCGAAGGTGCTAAACCAAGCCCTGACGATCACCCTATCCTGAGAGAATACCGAGATGTGTTCCCAGAGGAGATACCGGGTCTACCTCCGAGAAGAGACATTGACTTCTCGATAGAACTCACACCAGGAGCGGTGCCAGTGTCTAGAACACCCTAACGGATGAGCACGCCTGAGTTAGTTGAACTCAAATTGCAATTGAAAGAAATGATGGAGAAAGGTTATATTCGACCCAGCGTGTCCCCATGGGGAGCACCGGTCCTGTTTGTGAAAAAGAAGGATGACACCCTTAGACTGTGTATAGATTACAGACAACTTAATAAAGTAACCATAAAGAACAAATACCCNCCCCATGGGGAGCACTAGTCCTGTTTGTGAAAAAGAAGGATGGCACCCTTAGACCGTGTATAGATTATAGACAACTCAATAAAGTAACCATAAAGAACAAGTACCCCTTGCCCAGAATCGATGATCTATTCGATCAGTTGGGAGGTGCGTCTATTTTCTCAAATATTGACTTGAGGTCGGGATACCATCAAGTCCGAATCAAGGGTGAAGACATCCATAAAACCACTTTTCGGACACTGTATGGTCACTATGAGTTTGTGGTAGTGCCATTTGGGTTAACCAATGCCCCTACCACTTTCATGTGCTTAATGAACAATGTACTCAGTAAAGTTTTAGATAAATTTATACTAGTTTTTATTGATGACATATTAATCTACTGTAAGAATAGAGAAGAACATGAAGAGCATCTTAGACTTGTGCTGCAAGTTCTAAGAGAGCATCATCTCTATGCTAAATTCAACAAATGTGACTTCTTTCAGAAGAAAATACATTACTTGGGACATGTTTTGTCCGAGGAAGGGGTAGTAGTAGATCCTGACAAGATCAGGTCTATCATGGAATGGCCTACCCCAAAGGATGTTTCAGACATCAGATCCTTTATGGGATTAG
>JASDQU011103863.1:13664-24192 GCA_032191745.1 Picea mariana | reverse complement strand
GCATCGTGGTCTCAGCTTGGGGGTGGCTAGTGGTAAATCCATCAAGAGTCGCTACGCCTACGGTTGGGTGGAAACGAGCACCCCTCCTAGCAGTTGCACCCATTTCTGAAGTCACTTCTAATAAGTGTTTTTGTTTACATATTGCCTCTTGTAATTCATAGAATGATACATATATATGTATATGCTCATAGACCTGTGAAATTATGAACGATTTCAGTGTAGGAATGTCTGTGCAGTGTTTTGATAAGAATTGTAGACATATGCTTATGATAGAGGAAGCCATGCATGATTTAAATTGATAAATGAATCTAATTATAGGTTGAATTAAGTTAGGCTTCCAGCCCGTTCTCAGGAAGTTGTTTCCCTTCACCCATCTCCCGGAAGGCCCCAGAATAAATCTCTTGTAAAGATTTCCTCCTTGGAAAGGTTTACCCAGAACCTGGAATGGGAACTTGAAGGTGCAAGTCTTAATAACCTTGTACGAGGAGGAACGATCCTCTTCAAAACCTAAGATGGCAGCTTAAGGGAGGAATATCAAATCAACGAATGAGATTCGTTAGGAAATACATAGTTTCCCCACAACCATTAGATTAGTAGGAGAAGATAGGGTGTTAAAGGCCTTACCACCTGATTTTCTTGTGTATTCATGGGTAATGAAGAGTCTAGGGCCATAGATCCCCATGTTCCATGAGAACATCCAGACCGCTGATTTCTCGGTCCACAAAGTTGTGGAAGAGTGCATAAAGTGGCATCATAACCGTTGGACCTCACTGAGGTGCGAGGAGGTTACAGACACATCAGAGTCCAAGCTTGGAAGGCTGGTGAACCATTGGATCAATAGCCGAACTCCCATTAACCGCTAGATCTGGCAAGAGTTACACCGGGGTCAACCCTAGTGAACAGAGGAGAGTTTCTAGAAAGTCATCGGGATATTGAAGTCATCGAAAATTCTGAGAGTGCAGAAATCACGACATCAGGAATCATGATCCGTGATATCCCGATGGGCGCAGGACCGTCTATCGTGGAGGATACATGTCAGGAGATCCCAGAAGTCAGGGATCGGAGAATCAGAGTTTCCGAGCACAAAGAAATCTTGTCATACGGAATCGCGATCCGTGATTTACCGACAAGATCAGAACCATCCATTGGGTGGAACACATGTCAACAGGTCCTGAAGATTCAGAGTTCGGGGCATCGGAGTTTTCGGAGGTAAGAAACTCCCACACATT
Organism: Picea mariana; assembly: GCA_032191745.1. Taxonomy (NCBI): domain Eukaryota; kingdom Viridiplantae; phylum Streptophyta; class Pinopsida; order Pinales; family Pinaceae; genus Picea; species Picea mariana. The sequence goes on along the minus strand of JASDQU011103863.1, from coordinate 22,963 downwards.
GGAATTGCGATCCGCGATATCCCGACGGGAGAGCCGTGTGGGCCACAGCGGGAGATAGTGGAGGACAGGTGTTACCATATCGGGGTTCGGGACTTGGAGAGTTCCATGAACTAGTGCAACGGGAATCGCGATATCCCGATACACGATTTCTCGATTTGTCATAGGAGTGTGGGTCACAGTGGAGGACAGGTGTCATGCGCATTTTCGTATCGGCATATCGGGAGTCAAGGATCCACGAGGTAAGTTTCATTCGACAGTGAAAACCCTGAAATCCCGATGGGAAGTTATATGGCTGCAGTCATATGGTAAGTGGTCACATGGAACATAGTATAGCCAAGAAGGCTAGCCAGTGTAAAGGCGCGTCAGGAGTCGAAGGATCGAGAGTCCAGGGGACTTGTGCATCGTGACACTGAAAGGCGTGAAACCCCGACAGGATTAAAGGTTGTGGTCTTGTGAAGGTTGTGGTCACATTGACCAGGGCTTAGCCTAGAGAGCCAATATGCTAGGGGCATATCGGGGATTGGAGAATCGCGAGTTCTGAGGACTCGTGAATTACAACATTGGAAACCCCAAAACTCCGATAGGAGTAGCCTCGAAAGGAGGTAAGGCCATGGTCACAGAGGCAGTGGACCCGAGGCTTGGCCTGGAGGGCTAATGTGTAAGGAGCACGTTGGGATTCGAAGGATCGTGAATCTTGGGAGTGAGTGAATTTTGAAAATTGAAACCCCGTAGCCTCGATGGGAGTTACGACCGTGGTCATATAGAGGAGGTCATGCGAACCAATAGTTTAGCCTAGAAGGCTAAATGGGTATTTTAGCACATCAAAATTTTGAAGACAGAAACCCTGACGGAAAGGGACGTATGACCATAGTCATGTGCAGAGAGTCGGGTAGGTGAATGGAAGACCTGTTGGATTGGGGACTGGCATTTTTGCCGCTACAAGCTCCGGGGATTCTCATTATTGAGAAATCAACCAAAAAACTTTGATTTTTGGTAGTGGGTATGTTACAACTTCAAAAGGAGTCATGCATGTCATTGTATGGTATGAAGTGTTGTACCAACATTCAGCTAGGGGTAAACATTGAGTCCACTATTTTTTCTTTTCCAAGGAAAAATACCTCAAATATGTTTCCAAACACTTGTTGAAAAATTTCGTTTGACCATCAGTCTAGGGATGATAAGATCTGCTGAGGGGAAATTGGGTGCCTTGTAGCTTGAACAGTTCTTGCCAAAAATTGCTTGTGAACATTCAGTCGTGATCAGAAACAATAGAATGCGGCATTCCATAAAGCTTGAAGACTTTGTCCATGAAAATTTGAGCCACCATGGATGTTGTAAATGGGTGTTGAAGAGTGCAGAAATGACCATACTTGGAAAGGCGATCAACAACCACCATGATGACTGATTTATTTCCCGATTTGGGTAACCCTGTAATAAAATCGATAGAGATATCCCTCCAAATAGCAGGTGGAATCGGAAGAAGTTGTAGTGTGCCCAGATATTTGACTATTTCTCCCTTGTTACATTGACAGACATCACATTTAACGACAAAATTATGAATTTCCTGTTTTATACCATCCCCCAAAAAAGAACATTTGACCCTGTCATAGGTTTTGGTGAACCCGGAGTGCCCCACTGTGGGTGTAGCATGAAGCTCAGAAAGTACCGTAGATTTAAGATTTGATTGTTTCCTTAAATACAAGCAGCCTTTGTATCGAAGCTCATAATGGAGCCAAGAGTACCCTAGGGAAGCTGGAGCATTGGACTGCAATTGTTGGATCAAATGCAAACTTTTGGGATCTTGTAGCCATTCCTGGCAAACAAATTGGAGCCAATATTGTAGTGTCCCCAAGGTCGAGCCCCGTTATAGATCATTTTATATGCAATGAATTGTAAATATGTTTTACAGGTTGGTGAGCCAAGTATTGTATAAGCTGGAAGGCTTATGTGTTTGTTAGGCTAGGGAGCCTAAGTGTTGAAGGCCAGAAGCCTGATAATGTATTTGTATGTATGCAGATCAATTAATAAAATATAAACACTGCTAGTGCAGATCAACCACGATGAATGACTGATGGGGGACTGAGCGTCCACAGAGTGGGAAAGGAATTAAGGGCTGAAAGGTGGGAAAAGGGGCTGAGTGATGAGCCTAGGGGCTAAGCCTAGGGGGCTTAAGCCTAGGGAATAATATTTTAATATTATTTTAAAAAGAGACATGTGAATTTTTGTTTATCCTAAGTTCCTGTCAAGGGAGGGAACGTGCAAGGGGATGCATGCTGTGGTACGCATGCAGTTCCTAGGGTGACAAGTGTCAACCCTGGTGCATGCAAATATAAGCGTCGAGCTGAACCGTAGGGGGGATCTTCCTCCATTCGGACCTGAACCTCTGAGCGTGGAATTGGTACGCCATCTGCCAGATTACTTTGATTCATCTCTGAAGCCATAAAGCCTGTGTTTGTCGGAAGAACCCATGTACACCTTGTCGAGAGATGTGAGTCTATGTCTGTTCTAGGAAAACCCGAGAGTGCATTTCCTGAACCTGAATCCTTGTGTTGAACTCGAGTGGAAGAATCCTTTGGTTTTTTGGGAAATGCTGAGCTAGCCTGTGCATGGAGCCTGTTCCAAAACCATCACCGTGAGATCATCCTGTGATTGCTGAACCAATTTGGGGAAGCCTTTGTCTGTGTTCCCTATGGATTGACGTGATCACACAGTACTGGACTGCGTGAGGCTTGTTGGCCTGTGAGCGACTCCTCCAGGTGAGAGAGTGCGTAGAGGGAGAAGAGAACTCCTGGAAGGAACCCTGTAGCTGCTACAGAGCCCGGAGACTTCCGGTCCGATCTGTTCCTGTAACCCAAGGTAAGGGAGACTGGCAGCCGAAGGATTGTCTAGGTGACAGAGAAGGTGCACTCTCTTGGGGTGGAACAGGCATGTGGGGAATGAGGGTCTGTGGGCAGTGAGCATGGGAGATTCCTGGGAGAGCTTTCTTCTTGGTGGTGGTGTATGTGTTATCTTCCCTGTAACCTCAGCCTAGCCTAGAATTCCTTGCCTTGGGGTGGAGCTCGGTCCCAGCTCGGGGGTGACCTATTGTTGAGCTGATGAATAGTGTGGTCTAAGTCTGGGAGGTTCGTGGAAGGCATGCACTTGGTTGGTGAATGCTACAGCTGTTAAAAGATAAGTATCTGAATTATTCTTTAACTCTGTTGCTGTTTATGTATCATGTTTTTCGCTGTGTGTAAATGAAGTGCTGCTGAATTCAATGGCTTGATTAATTGTAGCAGTAACTTATACGTTTTACTCTGTAATTGAAATGTGTTTAATTGTGTAAATGCATGTGGTTATAATTTCTGTACGAGTTATGTAAACATTTATGTATAGAATGGTAACTGAGAGATTAGAAAACTTTGGTAGTGAAAAGGGTACACTACAGAGTGGTATTAGAGCTAAGGTTTCGACACTGAGCCTAGATGGGCTAGTTGGGTGGTCTTTGGACCGAGGGTGAGAGGAGAAATTGTGTTTTGAGGACCAATTTCAGGCCCTGGTATGGCCCGAAGTGTATAGGAGTTACTTAACCGTGCCTATAAGCTCAAGAGGTATAGCGGTGTTGTGAAACCGCAGCCAGTATGGTCTATGACCACAAGGAGACAGGTCTCTACACCAATTGTGTTGGAACCGTCGGATCTGTTCAGGAGGGAAGGTGAACCCTTGTAACCGTCAGATCTGGAGAATGTGCACAAGGCTTAAAGCCTTTGAATACTACAAAGGAGTTTAAACTCCGGAGGATCGTGAGCCGTAAGATCATTGTGGGATTAACCATCAACCATCCGAGTTGACAGAAGTTGCACAAGGTTTAAGTCCTCATGAGTGGAGGAGAAGTCCTGGAGAGGCATCGAGATTTTACCATCAGATTTTTAGGAGTATAGAATTTTTGCCTCAAGGAATTGCGATCCGTGATATCCTGACGGGCGCTCAGAACTGTCCATCAGCAAGGACACATATCAGAAGATTCCGCAAAGTTGGAAATCAGAGAATCAGAGTTCTCGAGCACCTAGAAATCTCGTCACATGGGATCGCGATTCGTGATTTCGCGACAAGATCTGGACCATTCATATTAGGGAACACGTGGCAGAGATATGCCATCGGGGAAAGTCCCGACCAGGAGTAAGCTCATCGGTGTTTGAAGTTCATCGGGAAATCGGGAACCCCGGTGACAAGTGATTCTTATACTTTGAAACGCGAAACCCAAAACCCCGATGAGCGGTTGAGTACGGTCACGGAGTAGAGTTCACATGGACCTGGGCTTAGCCATGATGGGTTAAAGCAAAAGGCACGTCGTCATATCGAGAATCGGGATATCGGAGATCCCGGAAGAAAAGGTTTCGTGCATTGGAAAATCGCGATACGCGATTTCCCGATAAGGCCTAGGAGTGTGGGGCCACACCGACTGTCAGGAGGACAGGTGGTAGATTTTGAGAGACAGAAAAAGGGACTATTGACAAGTCAACGACTGGGACCCATCGGGGATCCCGTGAGCGTATGAGCACTGACAGTGAAACCACCGAAACCCGACAGGGTAAGGTGGAGGTCATATAGTATGGTCATGTGGACCAGAGGTTGAGCCAGGAGAGCTAGCCAGTGTAAAAGCACATTAGGAATCGGAGGATTGGAGGTTGTGAATGCATGTGCATCGTGACATCACAAGTCCCGAAACCTGATAGGAGGATTGATCACGGTCATCGGCAGTGGTCGTATGGTGAGGCTATAGCCTGGAGGGCTAGCATGGATGGAGTCCATTGGAAATCGGAAAATCAAGGATTCAAACCACCAGAGGATTTCCGGTTTCAAAACCTCGATAGAGGTAACCCCGATAGAAGGAAGGGAGACCTCGAAGAGTTTCCTGTGGGAGGAGAATTTCCCGATAGAGAAATAGGAGAATTTCAAGAAATACCATAAATTGCAGAACTAGACAGAGCTTGGAAAACTTTGTGAAGTTGAAATGTCTTTCGTTCTTGTTCATATTAGTTATAAATGTTTTGGATTATTCATGAAGTTTAATGGCTTGACAATTTTGAATTGGATTGCACAGTGCGTGTTCAGAATACAACAGAGGCCAAAACTCCAGTTAATCAACGCCGGGTATGGAGTGGGGAAGAGTGCAAATTACCCCTGAAGTGGAAGACGAATGGAAAGGAAAGGATTTTAACCTAGGAGTCGATGGATCAAACTCTAATGGGCATGGAAAGGAGATGGATAAGGAAGGCCATATAATGAAAATCCTTGAAGGATTGCAAAGAGAGGCCAAGGAGCGTCGAGCTGATAGCCAAAAGCTCATGAAAGTCAAGGATCGACAAGGGAAATTAAACTTAAAATTCTTGCAGAGTCTGGAAAGAATAGAGAAGAAACTTGAGAAGGGAAGAGACTCAAGTACGACAGAGAGTTGCAGAGACCGTGGGATAAGAAGTAGATCGAGGAGTGGTAGCCAACATCTCAGTCTCTCCCAAAGACGTTCTGACAGTAAGACACACAGTAGTTCAAGCCCATCACCTACCATAAAACATCGGAAGTCTGGAAGGGAGGAATTGAAAGGAGAGATGAATAAAATTAAACCTCCAACATTTGATGGAGAACGTAAGAAGGAGGAAGATGCTGAAACTTGGTTGTTAGGCATGAAGAAATACTTCCAACTGCAGAATTATTCTGCCCATGCAGAGGGAAGAATTTCAATGTACCAGCTGAAAGGAAAAGCGTCCATGTGGTGGGATCATTTTGTGCAAGTGTAGCACATCAGAGAGAAAGAGGTCACATGGAAGGAGTTTAAGAGGTACTTTGAGAAGAAATACCTGAATAAAAGATACTATGACAGAAAGATGAAGGAGTTCTTCGAACTCAATTTGGGCAATATGACCATTGATGAGTATGAACGAAGTTTTCTGGAACTACTAAAGTATGTTCCATTCATCAAAGACGAGGCTGTCAAAATTCAGAGGTATCTGAGTGGACTACCACCTTCCATTGGTGACAAGATTCAATACGATGATCCTAAGACCATGGAAGAAACCATAAGAAGGGAGAAATGCCTATACGAATAGCAAAGAGAAAAGCATACCTTTCGGAAGGCCTGGGATAACCAGAAGAGGTTTAAGAAAGAACAGAGGCAGAAGGGAAGCAAGCCTTCCTTTTTCAGAGACAGTCCTTGGGGACAGTCATCTTTTATAGAGCCCAGGAAAGTTGAAGGAAGTGAACAGATGACAAGGCCTCCACCCATGGAGTGTTGGGGCTGTAAAGGGAATCATAGGTACAGAGACTGCCCCCACAGAAAAGACAAAGAAAGAATTGTCCATACTGTTCAGCAAGCTGAAACAGTGGAGGATATGGGCATCAGAATGCCGAGGATCTACGCAGCCCTGGAAAACAAGCAAGCAAAGTTTCAATCACACATGATTGAAGTGGAAGGTATGATCAATAACCAACCACTTGTTATTTTGATTGATTCGGGGGCTAGCCATAGTTATGTATATCCTAGGGTGGTGGAAAGTTTACATCTAACGAAGAGCAAACATGAGAAGTCTTGGTTAGTGCAGTTAGCCACAGGAACCAAGAGGAAGGTCACTAAATTGGTTAAGTCCTGTTCAATAGACATGAAAGGAATGAGCACTAAGGCTGAATTGAACATTCTTCCTTTAGGCTCATATGATTGCTTAATTGGGATGGACTGGTTGGACCAGCACCATGCCCTTCTGGATTGTCGTAACAAGAGATTCACATGTATGAACGAAGAAGGAAATCAGGTAACAATCCAAGGAATTCCCAAAGCCGTGGTTGTTAGAGAAATCTCAGCCATGCAGCTGAAGAAATGTTACCGGAAAGGCTGTCAATTATTTGCAGCCTGAGTGGAAGAAGCATTCCAAAATGTGGTCTCGAATCTGGAAGACCACAGGGTACTCAAAGAGTTTGAGGACATGTTTCAGGAGGTCCCTGGACTACCTCCGAAGAGGTACATCGATTTTTCCATAAATCTGATGCCGGGAGCAGCTCCAGTTTCAAAATCTCCTTATAGGATGAGCACACCAGAGCTGAAAGAGTTGCAACTGCAGCTCGTAGAGCTATTAAAGAAAGGCTACATTCATCCCAGCATGTCACCGTGGGGAGCCCCAGTCCTATTTGTGAAAAAGAAAGATGGGACGATGAGGCTGTGCATTGACTTTAAACAGTTGAATAAAGTCACTGTCAAGAACAAGTATCCTCTGCCAAGGATTGACGATCTTTTTGATCAGTTGAAGGATGCGAAAGTATTTTCGAAAATAGATCTTCAATCTGGATATCACCAAGTGAGAATAAGGGATGAAGACATCAGCAAGACTGCCTTCATAACAAGGTATGGTCATTATGAGTTCACTGTGGTGCCGTTTGGACTGTCCAACGCGCCTGCTGTCTTCATGTGCTTAATGAATGGAGTGTTCAGAAATTATCTCGACAAGTTCGGCATAGTCTTCTTGGATGATATCTTGGTGTACTCCAAGATAGGGGAAGAACATGAACAACACTTGAGAATGGTGCTGCAGGTGTTGAGAGAACACCAGCTTTACGCAAAATTGAGCAAGTGCTCATTTTTCCAAAAGCAGATCCATTATCTGGGACACATTATTTCTGAAGAGGGGATCACTGTGGATCCTGAGAAGGTACAGGCCATTCAAGAGTGGCCAGCACCAAGAAATGTGACAGAAGTTAGATCCTTTATGGGTCTGGCAGGCTATTATAGGAGGTTCATAGCCGGATTTTCAAGGATAGCTCATGCTATCACTTCCTTGCAAAGGAAGGAGAAGAAGTTCTAGTGGACTGAACAATGTGAGAACAACTTCCAGCAATTGAAGCAGCTTCTCACTAGTTCTCCAATCCTGAAGATTGCAGATCCAGACAAGGATTATGTAGTGTGCATAGATGCGTGTAAGGAAGGGCTGGGAGGAGTTCTCAGCCAACAGGGATCTTTAATTTGTTATGAATCCCAAAATATGAAAGAGCATCAAAAGAATTATGCCACTCATGATTTAGAGCTGGCAGCAGTTGTCCATGCATTTAGGAAATGGAGACGTTACCTCATGGGAAAGAAATTTGAATTAAGAACAGACCACAATGGTCTGAAGTATTTATTTGATCAGCCAACTTTAAATGCCAAGAAAATTAGATGGCCGTAATTTCTGTGCGAATATGACTTTGATATCAGGCATATCAAAGGGAAAGACAATAAAGTGGCTGATGCACTCAGCAGAAAAGTGCATGAATTACATGCTACAACCATTAACATGTATAGAACTGAGCTGAAAGATATAATTCTTGAAGCTACAAATGTTGATTTGTAGTACAAAAGACTGGTAGCAAAGCTACAGCAGAAGGAGGAACCACAAACCAAGGAAAGTTACACCTTAGGAACTGAGGGTCTACTTCTGTATAAAAACAAAGTGTATGTACCTAACGACCGAGAGTTGAAGCTGACAATTCTAAAAGAAATGCATAATGTGACTTATGTTGGTCATCCTGGATATCAGAAGACTGTAGTAGCAGTCAAAAGCCATTATTTTTGGCCAGGTATGAAGAAGGAAATTTGCCGAATACATCACCAGATATATGGAATGCCAGAAGGTCAAAGCTAAGCACAGACACCCAGCAGGGTTGTTGCAGCCTTTACCTATTCCTGAGTGGAAATGGGATGTGGTAATAATGGATTTTATCACAGGATTGCCCAGAACAAGCAAGCAGCATGATTCAATTATGGTGGTGGTGGACAAGCTTACTAAAGATGCCCATTTTATTCCACTGAAAACCACCCACAGAGCAGCAGATGTTGCTGATATCTTTATAAAAGAAGTTGCAATCTTGCATGGAATTCCTAAGACAATTGTGTCTGATAGGGACCTAAAATTCACATCGAATTTCTGGAGAGGACTGTTCAAGGGATTCGGAACGAATCTGAACTTAAGTACAACATATCATCCCGAGTCTGATGGACAGACAAAGAGAGTAAACAGAGTAATAGAAGACATGCTGAGAATGTATGTGATAGATAAACCATCAAGGTGGGAAGACTACCTGCATTTGGTAGAATTCGCTTACAATAATGGGTACCATGCATCTCTGAAGATGAGCCCATTCAAAGCACTTTATGGAAGAAAGTGCAACACTCCAGTAAGCTGGGATAATCCAGCTGACAGAGCAGTAATTGGACCGGAACTACTCAAAGAGATGGAAGATCAAATGATCAAAATCAAACAGAATTTGAAAGCTGCCCAGGACAGGCAGAAAAGTTA
>JASDQU011103862.1:15457-25958 GCA_032191745.1 Picea mariana | reverse complement strand
GGAAAACAATATGATTTACAGAGTAAGATAAACATTAACATAGCAAGATAAACATCACCAACATCCAAACGCAAGAATCCTATGAATCTGTTTTTTTATTACTAGTCAATCTTCTAAAAAAGATTACAAAGATAGCTTCCTAGGCGCAAATATCAACCCCCAATACTTCTAAGTGAGAAGTATTTATACAATAATTACATCTGATCGTGTCTTTAATGACTAGGATAAGGTGGAGGAAAAATATAACTAACTAGATTACATATTATGAAATAATAGGACTATTGGTGATCTATTCAAATCTTTGAGTGTTGATTTMTRGGAAAGTAGTTGGTGATTCATCCACTCGACTTTGATTGTCTTCCTCAAGCTAACTCAGATGTCCACATCATCTCTACTCAAGTAAGGCACATARGTATTCCYATATCTTTTGACTAGGGATGGAAACCTTGAGTAACCTTCTGTAAGTTTCATCCATCTCAGTGTACTTGGTAAAGGTTGGCTTTGTGATGAAGATGTACTTTATCTCATGTTGGATGATCAGGTCCAACTGTAAAGTTTCTAAGTAATCCTTGCCAGYTATGCTCCCTTGTATGCTTGCAAATTTAGAACCATCTTTCGCCACTGCAAGGATCTTTTGTTTGTAGTCTGAYAGAGTRATCAGTTTATCATTGATCACTAGTAAACCTGGAAGACCTTTCTTGCGTAGTGAGTCGACCTTGCTAAAAAACCTCTGCACTCCAATATCCATTGTCTAAGCTTTTTCCTCAAGTTGCAGCATCAATCCCTTATTGTTCAAAACTTTCTTGACCTCAAGGATTGTTTCTGTCCTATCCTCGATTTCCAATGCTTCCAACTCTTCTTTGGTCTTGGAATTCAAGAACTTGATGATTTTTGTGGACTCGGTAGGCTTTTCTCCCAATTCTCCCCTTATCTTATCAATGGCTTGTCTGGCTCTCTACACAAGTATATGTTGTTCAAACACAATTTGTATAAGGGGCCATATCCTTGTCATTGACTGGAATATGTCCATCCAAATGTTTTCCTTGGCCTCTAACAGTGTCTTGGCCATGACTGTCTCTTTCTGCAACTTTAGTATCTCTTGGGTGAGCCTTTGTGATTTATGCATCTCAGTGTTGTAGCTAGATTGAAACATAGATTTCAGTTTCTTGAGGTTTTTGATCTCTTCTTGTAGTCTTTTGATTTCTTCTCCTTGTAGAGTCATGTCCTCCATTGACTTTGCCAATTTCTCAGAAGCATCCAGGGTTGTTATTGGGATAGTTGATGGAATTTATGTTGTAGTGGTTGTTGCTACTATACTGACTCCTATGAGAGGAACTGCTTGCAGAGGGGTGATAGTCATTGGCATACTCTGTTCCTTCTCTTTGACCAGCTTATCTAGCTCAACCTCCATCTACTTGACCTGCGCATTCTGCTCTAGGATTAGTTTTATCATTTCCTCCTTGTGGGCTTCAGTCTCAGCCATCTCTTTTGCCTGCGAATCTTCAGTGGCTGGGAGTTTTAGTTGTTTCCTTAAGGAGGCTATGTCATCATTCTTCTTCTTTAACAATTCCTTAGTTGCCTTAACATTTGATGGATCATATCCAATTTTGAGTATCAACTCCTCTAGAGATTTGATCTTGTTATCTTTTGCTAGGGAGGATATCTTCTCCGGCTTCAACTGAGGCTGGACATTGTTTAACGAGACCTGCAACTTTGCAACAGTCATGGAGGTATTTTCCAGGATGGATAAAATCATCTCCCAAGTCTGTCTGTGCATATTCATTTGATCAGCTGGATGCACCTCTTTGACATTGAATTCAAATGTGGCCCTCTTGTAATCAGAAACTGACTTGGGATGAGGAACTTGTGCCTGTAGTAACGCCATATGCATCCTTCCTTTCTCTGTGTCAAAGGCATATAATAACCTGTGCTATGATGTCAATGTCTTCTTCCAAAACTGTGCATAGGTGTTGTTGGTCAGCAGCTCATTCTTCTTTTTAATCAAGTTATATTTCTGAAAAATATTAAGTCCTGCAGGCTCCTGTGAGGACTTAGTTGACAATGTGGTATCAGTCTATTTTTTGGATGAGAAAGTGAACATTGTATGTTGACTACCTGAGAAGGGTGATGAGTGTGGTCTTTCCATAACTATGGTGGACTGGGTTTCTTCTTTTCTGGACATGTTAGGTGTATGGCTAGTTTTGGTCTTCTTCCTGTAGACTTGGAAATCTTTTGCTAAGACTTCTGTGACTGAAGGAGATACTTCTTTTCTGGGTCTCTTCTCTGCTTGTACCTGTGGAGTGCTGGTATGTGAAATGATGGTTGTTGAAGTCCGTTGTTCTATGTCTAGCAGAGTGTTTTCTTCCCACTCTGTCTGGTTCATGAATTTTTCAATTTCAGGTTTAGGCACATGTGCATAGGGAGAAATCTTGTTCTTTAGCATGGTTTATGCAATGATGCCACATGAATCATAGTGCCATGGGAAGCTGAGTTTGAACTTCATTTCTTTTAATAGTTTATTGGCTTCCTCTCCTGCAGCTCTGCTGTTGCAAATGAAAGAGTCTATCTCAACTTTGATCCTGAGTTGTTGTTTCTTCTTGAATTCCACAAAGTGAATATCATCTGAATTTATCATTTGTCTAATATATTTCAGAGTGTATCCTGACAGGAAAATACCTTGGCAACTTGAAAGGGGGTAACTCACATCTGTAGATTATGATTTATGTATGATCCTGGTAGAGGTACCATTCCCCTGTTTTAACTAGATATGACATGTGTAGATTTCTCTGAATTTCCTCGTTTATCCTTGGTTATGTTCTTCCACTGATCATGCATACCACTGGATGGTAGAATTGGTCAATGAACTGCTTGAAGTTGAAATTAGATGAGTTCTTCCTTGTTATGGATGTCCAAGTGGTCACAGGTTGAGGGTTGCCATCTTGGTCCAACTTTTGTTGGGACAAGGAGAACTTGTCTGCTCAGAAAAATAGGAACAGGTACACCAATATTGAAGAATACCTGAACATACCTTCTATAGAAAACTTGAACAGTTGTTCATGGATGTTGTCAGCTAGAAACTGACTATAGTCAAACTGTGTAGTAGCCTTTTCCTCGGTGGAGAAAATGGATAGAAAACCTAGAATGGATTCATCTACCCATTCATTAGAATAGTATCCTAGCAGGCAACATAAGGATGAGATGATATGGTTACCTTTGACTGAGAAGATGGAGGAATGATATGGGGGATTCTTTTTGGGTAATTGGGCTTTTTCTGGTAGGAAAAGTTCAAATATCTGAGCTCTCTGCGAGAAAGACAATTTCTGGTATAGCTCGGTCAAAATTTCAATGGAGAAGGGGGAGGCGAATCATTTTTGGGTATCTGCGGTATTTTATTTATCATTTTAGGGGTGATGGTGAAAAGTGTTTCTCCAAATGAAGAGACAATGGCCCTTTGCCTGGGAAGGTAGTGAGCATGGCCTTTCAGGGCAAATTCAGGAAAATGGTATGTCTAGGAAAAAAGATACAGCGGAAGGTTGGACTCCCAGAGTTCGATCTCGTCGCTTTGATCCAGAAAAGCATCCTTGAGCCAGAAGTGCAATTCGAAGAATTCGAATTCACACTTCAGCTCTGCAATTAAATAATCTTTATCAATCAAGGGTATGCGATCCATGTCGATAGGAGAAGGGAGGAAAGGATTTTCTTCAGTTTCATAGGCTTTGGACTTGGGCTCCATGATCAAACTGATACCTGCAAACGAAAAATGTTGTTAATTGTGTTTAACATGCTTTAATGGCGGTTGTTGACTATACGCTCGATGGTGGTTATGTTAAAAATGGGAAATGATGGCGTCGACTAAATCTGGATCGTTGAATAGTGCAAAATTGCGAAAGAACGACGTTAAATGGTTGAAAGGGGTGTCTGTTATGGAGTGGATGGTGAGTCGGCCAGGTAACAATAATGGTCGACTGCATTTATTGGCCAACAGACATATCAGATGTGATGTGGAGGGAATTGAATGGCCAACGGGTGGATGGAGGTGATGTGGAGGGTAATGAATGGCCAACGGGTGGATGGGATGTGACGGGCGACAGGTAAGTGGAGTGTGGCGGTGGAGTGCAAAGGTGGTATCAATGAGTGGTTTGGTGATTTACACGGAAGCGGGGGTAGGCGGTAAGCGGTAAGGAGTGAGGGGGGTCTGAGTTAACAGGAATGTGACACGTTATGAGGGGCCTGCACTTGGAAAACCACCAACTCAGACCCCCCCCCCACCGTTAAAGGCAGAAAGGTCGGGTGGGGGGGTCTGATATTCTCTGTGTGCCGTTGATCTAGGCGTGTTATGATGAACCGTTGAGATTAGTGCGATCTTTACCACAAAGTGCCAAAACTGTCATGTCACCACAAAACTTAGGATACAAACATTTTGTTGGTTTTTGCAGTTCCCCTTTCTTTATTTTGTCACCAAGGGGTCAAAAATACATCGTTTTAACTCAAATTACAAGCATTTAATCAATTTTTTAACAAGMTTTTATTGAAACAAAGCATACTAACCTATCTCCTAATCTAAGTACCTAGTACATTTAACCCAGATTAAAYTGTTGGGTCAAAAATTACTCTAACCTAAGACATTTGACCAAGCTTAAACTATTTGATCAAACTTATTCACTACCCTATCTAATTTGGCTAAGATTAAATTGTTTAKCCAAATCCATTCACTATCCTATCTACATAAATTGAAAGAGCTTGATCATGGTTAGAYAGTATGAATCAAGCCAAATTATTTCATGGGGTTTTATCCTTTTCTTTTCTATTTTTATACCCTCTTTTGATTTTTTGTATTTTTCTTTTCTTTTCTTTTTCTTTTTTCTTTTTTCTTTTCTTTGTAATCATTTGCAAAATAAAACATTATTTATAATATAATGCAATTGTAAGAAAAGGTTATAATCACCAGGTGATCCTATGAAACATAGGGTTATAACACCATCAAGAAAGCAAGAATTTCTAATAATTTACTTATCGAGTTGTATAATAAATGATTCAATGTAAAACTCAGAGAACTTAGAATTGAATTTCAACACAACCTACTATCCGCAACATTATGGAAAAAACAAAAAAGGTAAAATAAGTAACTAAAGACATGTTTCACATGTGATGGACAAATCATCCAAGTGGGAAGTTTACCTATACTTTGGAGGATTTTGATTTTGCATAAAACAATGAGCATGATGCATCATTGGTAATTATCCCATTTGAAGCCTTGTATGGAAAGAGATGCAACAAACCAATAGGTTGGGATAGATTTCTCAATTAAATAGAAGTGAAAGTTACCAAAATTTGAATGACAAACATAAAAATTATTTTAATAAGAACAAAATGCATACATAATTTAGTCACCGGGGATCATGTTTTCTTCATGGTGAAGTCAAGGAAGAGTTCACTAAAACTTGGAGGTTTTGCCAAGATAATGCATAAGTTCGATGGGCCTTTTGAGGCCCCATACAAAATAGGATCAATTGCATAAAGACTTGTATTTCCTACTCATATTATAGCTCATAATGGTTTTGTTATGTCTTTTCTTAAGAATTATGTACATGATAGTCCAAGGGTGATCTCTATTATGTAGAGGATGAAATGAAGGTAGAAATATAAATGGATACACATAGAGATATTGCAGATAACATGATAATACAATAAAACCCTAAATCAATTAACGAATGAAATGGAAAAATATTGTAAAATGCAAAGTCATACAAACTATCTTGAATGGTGGTAGCTTATCTCTGAAGAGAGACATGTTAGATATGATCATTCAGTATATATAAACACCATTATTTGGTTGTTGCAATGTTGTAAGGAGTTTCTAAATATGTTTTTCTTATGAATATGTTCGTTGGGTTTTAGGGAAAATGCCATTGTGGTTTTCTATGGTTTTAATGAGATGATTATTCAGTTTCGGAGGGTTATGTAGTTACTTATAGCTTACTAAGAATGAATATACAACCCAACAAGCATGAGGTATCCATTACATAGTTATTTAGACCCATTCTGCAACACCCACAAGTCATATGATCGTTTTCCTACTAGTTGAGGGCCCATATGGGACCTCGGTATTTGCATAATGTTTGGTGGTTGATTCATTTCCTGCATAAAAGGGTGGATTGTGGATGAATAAGGAATCTCCAAGTGAAAGCAAAGGATTTAATTTATTTTGGATTGTCTTATTCATAGGTTCTGTGTAACCATCCCAAATATATTTTTTGTTAATTAATAGTTATTCCAAATCTTACACATTTTCCATATTATGTAGGTTTACATGAATGGGGTTTAAGTGGAATGGGATTTGAATATAAACATCTAGGAGCATGGTCTCATATTGCAAGCTTGAGTTGAATCCTAGGTTCATTTAATCGATAAGATATTGGAAGGTTCATTATGTTATGGTTGTCGTGTCCAAGCCTTGCACAAAATACAATCTAAGCATAAATTTATAGAGAAATTAATATTGTCCCTTTTTTCTTGCAATCTTTAAATACTTGTAGGAATTGAAGAATTGTTGAAATTACTCAAGAATCTGTGTTGATGAAATGAACTTGCTATAATCCTATTGTTTATAGATCATATGGTATCAAATCCCAAGTTCAAATATACTTGGTGAGAACTATATGGTAAGCACATGTAGTGACTATGGAATAAGTGGACAAGAATTGTTGATAGGGCTACAGAGAAGTAGAGTAGAAAAAATGACAAGGGGTCATCATGAAGAATATAAAGAAGAATATCATAGGGTTAGGTTGGATTATCTAGAGTAGAGCATTTCCACACTTGTTGGCACCCAAAGTTTTGGGTTAATTTTGCACGCGCACACAAATGAAGTTGTGCGCGTTCATTCCAAGTTTTGTACGTGCTTCTTCCAGGTTGTGTGTATGCTTAAGTTAAATGTACAGAAAAGGGCAAGGAGTGCACGATGGAGTTTTTATATTGCATGCCAAGTTCAAGATATGAAATATGCACATCGGTCTGATTTTTTTTAAGTAGCACCAGATATCAAGAAGCCGCATGCCAAAATCAAGAAATGAATCGTCGGTAAATCTTCTCGAATGATTATGGTCAACAACACAAGGGATCGTGGAGCTAACAAAAGATAATTTGGAAAGACAGTTAATATAGACCTGATTCTAGAAGGCTACGTTGACTTCAGGCATGTGCCAAAAGCATGTGAGGAAGTTTGTCAGAAGAACGAGTGGAGCAAAGTGGAAAGAGATATAGTTCTTGAGCAGAGAAAGCTATAAAAGGAAGGAACAACATCAAAATTAGAGTTAGATGGTTAGATGACATTCATTGAGTTGTTTGGTATCAAGCTCGCTCAAAGTCTTTTGTAATACGATAATGATTTTGAATACAAATCTAAGTATGTCATATGTTTTAGGTTTAAAATTATTTTTCATTGTGCAGTGTTAGCACTACAAGTCACACATAGATTGTTGTAGATGTAAGCCTAATACCCATCATAATTGTGAATAATAATGTTTTAAAAGTGTGGCAAATGTGTACAAAACTCAGTTTATGATGTCAATCACAAAACCCTCCTTGAAATACATACCAGCAAGCAAGGCTTTGAATAACTTCAAATAAGTGTTTAGAGGTATAAATGGAAGATAGAAGACTTAGCAAGAAAGGTGAAATATGTGTATCAGGTCACACCAAGTACTTCTAGAACACATATGAAAGAAAACTCGTTGAATAAGAACTTCTTAATCAAAAATAGAAAACACTTTGATCAACTTGCATAAATTACCAACAATAAATCATTTACTGTAATAAGAAAGCAAGCATCATGATGAATCCTTCACCAGAAACTAACACCAAAGTGAGATAGAACAAAAATGACAATAGGAAAACAAGTTATCTTTCACTATTAAAGATTCTTGAGTCTGGTACATACATCAAGAATCTTTGTTACAACTTGAAACTAAAGATAAGAGCTTCTCTTCTTAACCATTCGAACCCCCTATCAAGTTACAATGCATGTTAAATAAAAAAACATCCAAAAACTTGTTTACAAATCGCCACCTAACTTCCTCATAGGATTTTATGCCTAAGTAAGGCGTGGCACCGGGTGTACACAAAGAATGTAAACATAATGTTGTTTTTGAGGAAGATGTTGGCAACGTTTAGAACAACCCTTAACAACTTGATGATGTGGCTTTATTGTAGTCAACTCCTTGAGGCAAGTGGCATTCTTATGTGCAACTAATCTCCTAAATAATAATCTGAGTTCAACCTAACACCTGGAAATCCCTTTCATCTTCAAAATATTCATTACTCCAAGTTCACAGCACTTGCACTGCAAACTATCCTAAAACACCTAGTTGACAGCACCAGTGAGTCCACGCGCTGTGAACTTTTTTGTAGGTGCTTGTTTACCTCCAAAAAGGATTCCAACTTTTAAAACTTGCATAAGAAGTGGAAAAACTTTCCAGAAGTTGCTACAAACTCCTTTCTTTTCTTGATGATATCTCCATAGGTGTAGGTTCTGCCACGAGAGAAATTTCTCTGTCAGGAAGTTGTGAGGGACCACCTTCAATTATTTTATCAGTAACCTAAAATTATTTATCACTCCTTGTCATCTTCCTCTTCTTGCTTGAATCTAAATGCACATTGCACAATCTTCTTAACATGGGTAGGTGTTTGTGTTTTGGACTGTGGTGTGTGAGCACTATCTGGCTGAAAACTTGATGCAACTAGGAAAGTCTCCCAATCAGTGTTAGTCTTCTTCAACTCTTCCAGTACTAGCATCTTGATTAAACCATATTGAAAAACATCGGTATCCACTTGCTTGGACTTATCCAGGACCATATCTGACATCTTGCCAATACTCCTAAAAAGATAAAAGGGAAGGTTCATGGACTCTTTCTCATTGAAGTGCAGTATTAATCTGATATGGTATTGATATACCATAATGAACCTTCCTTCACACGTGAAGTACCTTTGAATGACCCTGAGCATCTTGTCAAAATACTCCAGCATGTGACTTCTTGGCACTCCTTTGGATAGGTTATCTCCTTGATATTCGGGTTTTAGGAATTCCTTCGAGAAAGAAGAGTTCAAAGACATGGCTTTAAACCACTTCTCACCACAATCGGGTATCTTTGTGGCTATAGAAATAGATTGCTCAAATATTTCAAACTCCAACACCCCCACCTTAGTCTTTGTCCCACTGAAGTTGAGTGCAAACTTATTAGCTACTTCAGGAATACTCTTTGCATTTTCTCACAAAAATTCAGGCAGCCCACCCTCTGGAAAGCTTCCTTGAAAAATGGTTCTGAATGAATGAGTTGCATGTCATGTGGTTCAACTCTCACAATCTCTCCCCCTTTGTGTATCTTCTTGCCTTGTTGACTGTCCGTAATGATTGTTTTGAGAAACCTCTTTTACCCTCCTTTGACAATTTGTTATGAGATATGTAATAAAAACAAGAAATTTAGGGTTTGTTTACAGAGATGACACAACTTAGGGTTTACTTGACTGAACAATTTATGCACAACAATAGTGTGAGGATGAACAGGTTGCAAGTAGGAAGTGAGAAAAGAGAAACATAAATTCAAATGGATGAAACTACAAACAAGCAGAAATTGAAGCAACTMTGTGCAAAATAGAGGGTTTGYAGGGCCAATGGTTAAGTTCGCAGCGCCAGTTTGCAGCGCGAATTGAACTAGGTTTTTATGAAAAGCTTGTAATGTTTTCCACGTATGAGGAGAAAAATATGAGTTGAAAGGTTAAAACCTCGGTYCTAGGTGAATCTCAACTGAAAAGGGTTTGATCTATCAAGAAACAGAGGGTTTGCAACACAGAGTTGTAATGRACAGTTTGCGGYGCAGAGTTGGCAGTGGATAATGTTTCTGTTTGCAAGAGGAAACTGTAAGATGTTGCTTTGGTATAACAATCTTGAAAATGGACAGGGTTTAGGATACCAAAGTTGTGGGTTTTAATGGTGTAGAGAATTGGCAGCGCATTAAACATTTAACAGTTTGCAGCGCATGAAAAATATACAACAGTTTGCAGTTCAATCAACCCTCAAACATCATGCAATCACCAAAGAAGTACATGGTGTCTCATGAACTTGACTGGGACTTAGGTGGAAACATCCAATCCTTTTCATTTGTTATAGCCAGTCCGCATCTCCAATTTTCAAACTCTGGCAACGCGCTTCATTTAAAATGTTAGACTTGTTCCTCGAAACAATACTAAAGAACATAATGCATTGAATGTGCTAAAAACAATGAGATATCCCTTGACACGTTTTCAAAGTAAAATGATGAGAAATAAGTACATAAGGTACTTCTTGATATGTTGCAAATTTTCAGGTGAGTTTGCAGTGAGTATATTGGACACTTGACTTGACCCTCAAATGGTTGAGAATGATATAATGGAACCTTTTGTAGATACCTTTGAGACAAGACATACAATGATGATGATTTTAAGACCAAAGGTGTGACCCATGCTG
>JASDQU011103862.1:0-11379 GCA_032191745.1 Picea mariana | reverse complement strand
GGTAGCATAGCCCCCTTCTAAGTTCGATGTTTCCCAACAAAAGAAGTTCATGTGTGATGCACAAAGGGCTATTGAAGAAGAACGATCACATGAAGATTTGCAGTGCGCAACACATAGATCACTCGAGGAGGCTCAGATCCATGAAGAAGTGCAACGGGTGACACAGAGGTTGCTGGAAGATGCCAAGATTCGAGAAGAAGTGTATAGGGTGACACAAAGTTCGGTAGAAGAGGCTCGCGCACAGAAAGAGTTAAAATGCATGATGCAAAGGTCCTTGGAGGAAGCTTGTGTGCACGAAGAAATACAACATGTGACGCAATGGTCATTAGAAGAAGCTTGTAGATAGGATGATATGTGATGCACTGAGAAGAGAGCATGTGAAGAATAGCGCCTAGAGGAGTTACATCGGGTAGCGTGCATAGAATTACTGCATGACTTGGGTCGTGAAGAAAATACCAATGACCAAGTAAGTACTTCTTACGTTGTTGTTTGCAACTACTCAATGATCCTGATGCTGCAAATAAGTTGACACAAATGTTAGTGACCTACATGAGGGAACAAGGAGCGGAGGAAACCATATCAACTCCTCTACCAAAAAGAGATTTGTTCCAAGTCAATAACAAAATTGCACGTGATGCAAATTCAAGATGACGACGAAGCTTGGTGGTTATGACATGGATGGAGTCATGTTGTATATGGGTTTCAACATGAATATTTTACCCAAGATGTTGTGGGAGGTGATGGGAAAACCAAAATTATTTTGGTCGCCCATCCAACTATGGTTGGCATATCAATACAAGATCTACCGCATAGTTCGACTGGAGTAGGTGGAAGTAAATATAGAAGGAGTGAAAACAACAGTTGAATTTGAGGTCATCGAGATTATGGATGACTTAGATCCATATCCTGCCTTGTTGGGCATTGATTGGGCCTCTGACAATAACACAGTACTAAATCTGAAGAAGGGACATATGTCCTTTGAAACTGATACCCTACACATGTTCGCACCTATGGATCCATATGAAGGAGATAGATACAATAAGCCAATGGATGAGGATGTGTGGAGCTCATCTATTGAAAACATCTATAAAATCATAAGGCGCAGGGAGGATTACATCAACCCCACCATGGATGGAGAGTTAAGTTGGAGAAGTGTCAAGTCTTATGACATGGATTTCAAAGATGCCATGGAAAGGTGGACAAACAAGTTGTATGAAGTCTCAGCAAGGTGGTGCACGCATGTTTCTGCAGAGTAGCACGAAGAAGAATTTGGATCCTATTGGAACGATGGCTCATAACCGGTGGACACATTTATTGCATGGATACAACATATTCCTGAACATCATAGGGCTCATGTGCTTGACACAATACTCCTAGGAATTCTTGTGCAATGGTGGGATGCACATCAGGAACCTTATCGTGAATGGGAAGCCATCAAGGCATCCACGTAGGAAAAGTTYGGACTTGATATAGATATTCGTCGATACATGTGTTCTTTTGAATGGTGGTGGATAGTCATGCATCAGTGTTAGGCACACCATAGATACTTGTAGGGCCCGCACAAGAGGATTCGAAAGAAKATTTTTCTCCTAGAACTCGGGGTTTCCATAACACATAACAAGGAGTCAAAAGTGAAAGGAATGGATTTCACTACAACATATGTGCTAGAATAAAAACCATCGGCTCATCCTGTCACCACTAACCCCATTAAGAAAACATATGAAGCCCATAAGAATAACATAGTCAAGAATACTCAGTGGATAAAATAGATAGGATGGATACGGGTGAAGAGGCGCGGCAACCTACCACGGGTCATTGCACTTAAGTAACCAATAGGCACCCATACCAGGAGGCACAATAAACATGTGCAGTTCCCCTGAAGGATCACATGTGTGCATGTACGAAGATGTACCAATCACACTTTAGGCCCCGTCGCCACAGTCTTCTCAACGAATGAAGATAATGATGTTTTCGTTACACAATACTTGAACAAAAGATCATTTACGAGGCCCTTAGCAGTAAATGTTATGACCTTCCTAGAGTTTCCACACATTTGGCGGGAAAATTGTTTATCATATGCCATTTAATGCACAAGGATTGATATGTTTCCCAGATAATGAACACCGATAGTAGCATTTCACGTAATGTCTGGCCATTTATAGGTTGATGGGAGTGATGGGATAGGGTACATCTGAATGAAGTAATTCCATAAGGCAGTTGGCTCGAGGACAAGCCAATTGATAGTGGTGGGGGCTTGTCGGCACCCAAAATTTTGGGTTAATTTCGTACGCGTGCACAAACAAAGTTGTGTGCACTCATTCCAAATTTTGTGCATGCTTCTTCCAAGTTGTGTGTGCACCCAGTCCAATTTTTGTGCACGCTTAAGGTAAATACACAGAAAAGGGTAAGGAGTTCTTGACAGACCGAGTTTTGATATTGTGCAAGAAGTGAACAAGTATTTCTTTCAACTAGAAATTAGATTTTCTTTCAAATTTCAAGTTTAACAATGCTTTAGAGAGATAGAATGGTTGTTCCCATGGCGGTTACTTCTCGAGGTAGTTCTACACTGAATCCCAACGCACCGCTGTTTATCCCCTTGGCTTACCAGCAGGTCGAAGATTTTTCCCCAAAATGGTGGAATCTTGTCCAGTCTTCGCCGTGGTTCCGCGCCCACTGGCTCCGGGAAAGTTACGAGATGTTTGAGGACGCTGAGTCCTTTGCGGATCTGTCCCTGGAAACCCTTGAAGACACCGACGAGGCCGAGGAGTTCTCGGAGCTTGAGTCGCAGCTTGAGGAATCCCTTCTGCAGTGTTCTACGGCAGCTGAAGGGGGCGCCTGCGCAGAAACGGACGTGACACAGCACTCTACAGACGCGAATGAGAGAGAGAAGGAAGTTGTGCTGCTGAGATCTCTGAACGGAAAGCCCTGCAAGCCGAAATTTGAAGCGAAGCACCTTGAGAAGCCTCCTCATATCGTTAATGTCAAAACCAGCCCCCGCTGGATCCATCAGCCGAGGGCCAAGGCGAACCAACGAGCACTAAACCCTAGCCGCCGTCGCAAGACCAGCTTCGAGATCAGGGCAAACTTCCCTCTTTTTATAAAGACCATTGCCGGATCTTCTCTTTGCTTGCAGGTTCAAGACTCAGACTCTGTTTTTGAGCTTAAAACTCAAATCCACCAAGCTACAGGGACTCCGCATGGACTCCAACGACTAATCTTCGAAGGCCGGCAGCTTGCAGATGGCTCTCTGCTACGTGACTACGAAAATCTAAAAGATGCAACCATTTCTCTCACCTCTCGGTTGCGTGGAGGAGCGCCCTCGGTCACTCATCCAAGCTCTTACAAGCAGGCCGTGAAATCAGGGACCTCCGCTCCTACGGGGCTCAAGGCCGAAGCGTCAAAAGCAAAGGAGCCCTTTGGAGGTGCCTTCATAGTGGAGCAGTGCGCAGAACCTCCAACAACAGAAGTCGAAGACCCCCATGTCTATGGCTTTGCCTATATCTACCAGGCCAAAGCCCTCATTTGCCGCTTCAACGGACTTTGGCCCTCGGCCCCTGCGCTAAAGGAATGGGTTAACAAGACCTGGTCGGAGGATCATGAGTTGTTCTTCTATTCCAAGGGGTTCTTCATCGTAAACTTCTCCACAGAAGCCGAATGTCAACGTGTGCTAGAGCAAGGTCCTTGGTTCTGGGGCAGATCTGGTCTCTCCATGCAGCGATGGTTCCCGGAATTCAACCCACTGACCATGACAGCCATGACTACACCGGTCTGGGTAAGACTACCCAATCTACCCCTGCATTTTTATTCACCATACTTTTTACCCACCTTGGGCAATGCATTGGGTAGATTTATCAAGATAGACACAGACAGAATAGAGAAAGGATTCGTCACCTTCCCCCGCATCTGCGTTGAAATTGACCTCAGTCAAGGGCTTCCGGATAGGATTCTCATAGATTGGGGTGATGGAGATCCATTCATCCAGATGGTTGATTATGAGAACACCGCCTTCAGATGCCGCTCCTGTCAGCAAACAGGGCACCTCCAGGCAACTTGTCCTCTTTCCCCCACCCCTCCCTCAACTTCTGGGGCACGAAGAAGAGCCAATGGTTGGCAAGGACCAAAATCTCACAAAAGCTGCCCGAACCCTTCCTCCGACAACAAGCAACATCACAAAGCTGCTCCAACTCCTTCGCCTTCCTCATTGCCCTCGCAGGCCCCATCTTTCTCTCAGCAGCCAACTCTCGACCCAAAAAACCAGCCTGCAGCCTCGATACAAAATCCTGAAGATTCATAAGTCATGATTCCACTTCCCACAACTAAGTCCCTGCACCCACCTCTCGAAAAAGGGGAAACAATTGACACAATCATGATCACCACATCGCTCCCAGTGACTCAGAAGCGACCTCATGAATCAGACAACTCGGACAGCGACAAAGAAACACAACTGAATTCAGCAGCTCAAGATCATGGCACTTCCTCGGACCACCTGGCTTTGGTGGTAAAGGCTGTTGAGCCTACCAGCTCCTCTGGTTGGATTGATGTCCGGAAAAAAAAAAGGTAGAAAGGATCCTCACYACTCAACAYAGTGATMCRGTCCTTTCTCCTTGCATTGTAATGTTTCCATCTTGCTTTGCCCATGCGCTCTATGGAGCTCTCTTTTAGCATAGGCTAGTTTCAAATGATCCCCTACTCTCTCTCTGAGGGGTCTTTCCCATCCACAAATCATTGTATTACTTGCACTTTTTCATGGATTGAATAGAAGGATTCTCCCTTTTTTACTTAAAAAAAAAAAGATATTGTGCGAGAAGTTCAATATATGAAAAATGTGTGTTAATCTGATTTTTGTCAATAGCACCGTAAATCAAGATGTCGCACACTGGAATCAAGAAAGGAATCATTGGGAAATATTCTTGAATGATTACGGCCAACAACATAAGGGATAGTGGAGTTGAAAAAATATGAGTTGGTAATGTAGTTAAGACAACCATGATTCCAAAAGGCTACGTGGACTGTAAGCAGGTGCCAAAATCATGTAAGAAAGTTTGTCAGAAGAACTAGTGGAGTAGAGCAGAAAGAGATAGAGCTCATGAGCATATAAAACTATAAAAGGAAGCAGTGACATCAGAAATAGAGTTAGATGGTTGGATGAGATCTATTGAGTTGTTTGGTATCAACCTCACTCTAAGCCTTTTGTAATATGGTAATGCTTTCGAATATAAATATGATTATGTCATATGTTCGAGGTCTAAAATGGATATGCATTGCACAATATGTCGTATTTATGGGGAATTATATCAAAGGGGATGTGAAACTCTGTTGCTATCAAATATAGTTTGTTTACTGTATGTTTGTGTTGAATGGAATGAAAGGAATACAAAATTTGTGGCAATTCTTATATATTGTGTGTCTATCATTTATTATTTGGATACGTGTGTATATTATTTTACTTATTAATCATAGTAATTCATTGGATATGTAATGTGTGAATGCCATCCCAGATGGATCATGGTTTGTTTAGTTCTTCATGCCTGACACAAGACCTTATGGTCTTTGTGATCGTCGTTGTATCTCAGGTGGGACCTTCTTCAACCTTGGTTGAGGATTGATATGCCAATGCTTTGGGGTTTTTTTGTTCAACTCTGGATGAACCTTGGGTCTAAAATCCCCAACGTTAAGAAGGACATGCACAAGCATGAAGCAATGCCAACAACACTGACATTGATGGTAAAACAACTATTAGAAATAAAGGGCATTGAAACATCCTCAACAAAGACTTGTCATGAAGATTCCAAGAAAGAGGGAAATAAATGAGTGATAAAGTGTAGGACTGAGACAAAGATGGGAGAATGCAGCTATAAAAAAGTGTAGGTACCTTTCCATGTAGAGGTGAAGGTGGACATCAAGCCATATTTCAGAGAAGTTTATGGAATCGATGTAACACCTTGTTTCCCCCTATAACTATAATTATGCTTAAGACTTCATATTATGTGATTATGAAGCATGTAATTATGTTTTTATTTATGAAAACACTAGGCAGCTGATTAAGAGGGAAAAGCCTTGAAGGTACTAGCCATGATATCACATGTGGAATTGATGAAGTGGATTGGTGAGGTGGAGTTGAGATGTTTAAGTGAAGAAAATAGGAAGCTTGCTTAGCAAGCTAGCCTATACTACAAAAAATAAATACACACCTGCCAACGTACTTAAAATTTCTTGGAGCCATGTGACCAGTTATGGAAGATGGGATTGGTGATTGAGGTAGTTAATATTGTTGACAAATATGATCTCTCAAAGAGGAAAGGGTCAACTAAAAATATGACAGAAGTACACCCCTTTGGATTGCCCCTTTAAAATTTGGATCCCTTAATGGAGATCACTTTTGACAGAATCCATGGGATTCCCAAGGATTGGAAGAAGAGAACAATTATGACAGGAGACACACGCAGAAAAAGAGAGCAGAACATAGAGTGCACAAAAGAGAATACTCCGAGGAAGAGTGAGTAAACAACAAGATCATGGGATAACATCGCAGTGAACGGAGGTGTTCATTAGCACATATCTAAGAGAAGAAGACAATGGAGATCTCTCTTTGAATAAAATAGGAAGCTCGCCAATTTGTTGATGATCACCCTGAAATAGAGAAGACTCGGATCCATAATAGAGCAATAAAGGGCCACATCTTGGTACTTATTGGACAAAAACCGATACTTGTAAGGGGAGGTCACCGAGGGACTGTATAGAAGAGAAGGGACTCCCTTGTGCAGAGGAACTCTAATTGATAAACTACCTGATAAACCTGTGGAAGCCCTAAGCTCAGTGGGAAGGGGGCAACTTCTTCTCTTGTCAGCGGGGAGAAGGAGAGTAACCTTCTTGTATCATATGAACTTGAAGACCAATTGAATCATTCCCTTGTGATATCATGGCTTGGAACAAGGGTGGCATACTTTAGGAAGGCACTCTACAGTATGGCCTAAGGTTGGGAGGAAAGGCGTTTTCTCTTAGTCAGTTGATTGTTGATATATTTCCCTTAAATAGTTAAGTATCTAACTTGACTATTTAATGCATTGTAATGATGTAAATGTGTGGTTTTTTGGTTATTGGAGCATGTGAATGCATTTAAATGAGGAATTGAATGCATGAGTAAAACATAATGTGTTGGTTTTCCTTCACTACATAAATTTTTTAACTCATGAAGTTAAGTCGAGTAGGGTTGGTCTGTATCCTTGGAAATCTTTTACCTGAAGAGGAAAGTTTGCAARATATGGACAAAATMTCCACTTAGAAAGAGACAAGAGTACCCTGATTTCTGGAGAGTACTAGTAAGGGGCTTGAGAGCCTTAGGACCATTAAAGAGTCACCTATTTTAGAAGGAAATCTTGCAAGACATACAATCTTTCATTCAAATCCCTAAGGGAATAATTTAGCCTATTTAATCCTCGAATTCCAAGCTCTTAGAAGTTTGGTAAAATCTTAGAAAGTTCAGAGAAAAGACCCTGAATTGTTTAAGTATGAAATCGGATCATTACCTTGGAAGAAACTAGTGTTTTAGGTTGGGAGAATTTGCAGATTGATTTTGCGAAGTGGTTAGATCCAAATTGTTGGTCGGATAGTGCCACTTTCAGAGTGGCTAAGTAAGCTTGTATTTGAGCTATGAAGGGGAGAGCTCCAAATCAACAAAGATCGTTGATCTATTGGAGAGTGACTAGGGATAAATTTGGACCATTAGATCCAGTAGGGAGAATATCGGAGGAGGGTCTGGAAGGAGGACTGTAAAGAGAGTCCGACGATAGGAACTCTAAGGATCATAGATCCACCATGAGATGTTCTGGAAGATCACAACCATCAGTGTCAGCGAGAATCACTCCAAAGAAGAGGATTTGAAAACCTTGATCAACAATATGACTTACCCCTTAAGATCTCAGTGATTGTAGGATAAAAAAAAAGAGGATTGTTTGATCGGTCGAAGATGTGCATGGTTAAAGTAAGATACTCAGAGTAGTTCACGGAGTCATAGCGGGGATACTCTGAGGGGAAGGGACTCTGAAAAGGAAGGAGGATCATTGATTGGTATGGGGGAAATATCTAATCTCAACCATAGATTCTTCAAGTCCCACTTGTCATATGTGGAGTGAATGCTCAAGAGAGAAGTAACTGTTAAGTAGATAAAGACTTCAACGTAATCTTATTTGTTAGAATCCTGGGTACGAAGACCATTATATCTCAATGGATGATCCATCAGGACATCGTCGTTGGAAGGGAGATCAACCTAGGTAGTTAGGCACTCTAATGGGAATGAGTCTAAATAGACACAGATCATTGATCTAAGGGAAATAAGAAAACCAGACCGTCCAATTGGGACTGTTTAGGAACCTAGGTACTTCAATAAGCAAAATGGAGAAATTTCTCTGAAAATTAATAAGAGTTAACTTAGTTTAAATTATGATGTGAGAATTCCTCACTTAAACGAATAGTGAAACTAATGGTGTGCCATGATGAAAGAAAAGAGAACTTCAACATGCCACTAGCCTAAGGAATGTTTAAACTCTAGGTGTGTCACAAAGTGGTATCATAGTGGAGTTCAAACTCTAGGATTGAATGGGTCTCCAAGGTCATTTGAAATTGTCCAAGAAAGATTTTTAATTTGCCAAGAATGCATGCTATGATGTTAGTTATGTAATGGCTAACAATGTTTCATTGTTTCATCACGTGGAAATCATTGAATAGGAAGGCCAGTGGAAGTGAATGGTGGAACACAACATGGATGGCGCGTCATATTTTAGAGATGAGGAATCAGATGGATAGAATGGTAGAGAAACCACTCCATATTTGATGGTCACTGTTAGAAGCATGAAGGCAGATAATGAGAGACTTACAAAATCCCAAGCTGAACATGCAAAGTTGAATGTAGTGCTACTGTAGAGCTTGTCTAAAATCCAAAACCATTTGTAGCAAGGCCCTAGTAATTCAAATTTTTAGTAGTCGGAATAGCTGAAGACCCCTTCAGATGCCTAGAAGCACAGATTGGCTCACAACGATGTGGGAAAGAGTTCTTCCAAGAAAAGGCATCAGAATGTTAAGAAGAGTAAGGATAGTGGAAGTATTTCCATTGGGTCATCTAGTAGGAATATTTCTTCTAAAGGGTTGTCCAACAGTGACATTGGAACGAGTATTCTGAAGAAAAGCATGAGACACTCAAAGAACTCTCTAACTAAAGAATTCAATAAGTCTAAACCACCTACCTTTCATCGAGAAATTAAGAAAGGAGAAGAAGTCAAGGCATGGTTGTTTGGTCTGAAGAAGTACTTTCGGGTGCACAATTATTCCAAAAATACCGAGGTAAGAATTGTCATTTTCAATCTGAATGGAGGAGCCTCTATTTGGTGGAAGGACCTCAAGGAAATCAAAGGATAAAAGGAAAGCAAATTGACTTAGAAGCAGTTTGAAAAGTACTTCTGAAAGGCATATCTATCAGAGAAATATTATGATGACAAAACCAAGGAATTCCATGAGCATAAGCTGAGTCAACTTAATATGGATGCCTATGCCAAGATATTCATGGAACCATTGAGGTGTGTTCCCTACCTCAAGGATGAGAAAGCAAGAGTGAAAAATTTTCTCAGTGGATTTCCACAATCCTATCAGGAAATAATCAAATTTGATAAGTAGAAGACATTGGAAGACACTATAAGGAAGGCTAAGTGTTGTTATGATCAGTCTAGGCATAACACAAAGCCTTATAAGGATTGGGAGAGGAAGGATAAGGGTTGATTCAAGAAAAAGGGATTCAATTCCTCTCCATACAAGAATCAAAAGAAGGGTGCACAGTTTGGTCATTCGAGCAGATGTGTGCATCAACAAAATTTTCCATCACATAATGGAAATAGGTTTGCAGAGAAGGTAAAAGAAATATCATAGGAGCCTAAGAAAGGACCTTTGCAATGCTATGGATGTGGAGAACTACACATGTTGAGCGATTGTCCTCACAGAAATCATGACAACAAGAAATTTTATCATATGCAGGAAGCAACTACAGTCAATGATGTGGCAAGAAGTGTGCCAAGAATATATGCAACTGTGGAGATTCGGCAAGCAGACCACCAAGCTTATGTAGTGGAGTTGGAAGGTATAATTTCCAAGCAACTTGTTTGTATTTTAATTGAACTTGAATCTAACCTTGTTTATATCTCACCTCAAGTTGTTGAAGCATGTTCCTTGCAGAGGAAGAGACATGCAAAAGCATGGTTAGTTCAATTAGCCACAATAAATAAGAGAAAAATGGTTGAAGTCATAGAAGCTTGTCCATTTGAGATAAGTAGACTATGCATGCAAGAAACCTTGAATATTCTACCCCTAGGATCGTATGATGTGCCTCTAGGCATGTATTGGTTAGCTTCCCACAAGGAAAAGATGAATTGTTATGAGAAAACTTTGGAATGTGAAGATGAAGAAGGAAATTCAACAGTTTTGCAAAGCATTCAGAAGCCAGTTTCACTAAGGAAAATATCGGCAATGCAGCTTAAGAATTTTAGTTGAAAAGGGTGCCCCTTGTATGTTATACAAGTGCTTAAATCAAAAGAAGGCAAGGAGTTAAAGGTTGAAGATCACCCTGAGTTGTGGAAATTTCAGGATATATTTTTAGAAGAGGTACTTGGACTACCTCCAAAGAGAGATCTTGATTTTTCGATCGATCTTGTACCAGGACTGGTACCAACATCAAAAGTACCTTATAGGATGAGTACCCCAAAGTTGGTGGAGTTGAAGGTGCAACTAAAGGAAATGTTGGATAAAGGTTACATCAGACTAAGTGTCTCCATGGGGAGCACCAACCTTGTTTGTAAGGAAGAAGGATGGTACTTTGAGACTGTGTATATATTATAGGTAGCTGAAAAAGATGACCATCAAGAACAAGTATCATTTTCCAAGAATTGATAATCTCTTTGATCATCTCAGAGGAGTTGTAGTCTTCTCAAAGATTGATTTAAGGTTGGGATATCACCAGGTCTGAATCAAGGATGAGGATATCCAAAGGACATCCTTTAGAACGAGATATGGACACTACGAGTTTGTAGTGGTACCATTTGAACTTACGAATGCACCAGCCACATTCATGTGCTTGATGAATAGCATGCTGAGTAAGTATATAGAAAAATTTGTCTCAGTGTTTGTGGATGACATCTTGGTGTACTCCAAAACTAGATAAGAGCATGAAGAGCATATTAGGATTGTTGGATTACTGAGAGGGGGGGTGAATCAGTAATAGCGTAATTATAATCATTTTTCTTCAAATGTTATATCAATGTAGAATTATTATCCAATAATGAGCACTAAGAAATAAATAATCACACACATACACAGTACACCAGTGTTTTACGTGGAAAC
>JASDQU011103860.1:0-30199 GCA_032191745.1 Picea mariana | reverse complement strand
TTGTTTATTGTAAAAGGGCCTTCAGAGCCTCATTGTAATCATCTTCTTGTGAATGCAAGTAGCCGTCACATCTCTTCTCAGAGATAAGCTGCCACCATTCTAGCGAGTCTTTCACTCTGTATTTTTACAGTCTCTATACATTTCTTTGATGAATAGAAATCGTGTATTACCGTATATCTGTGTTTATGGTTTCATCTCTGATACATTTCTTTCATATTATTGAATATCTGCAATATCTTTGTGCATTTCTTTATTATATCTCCACTCTCATTTCGTGCCGAAAATAATCTGGATCAATGTGATAATAAAATCCTTCCATGGTGGTCCATGTGGGGTTCATTTTTCTGATAAAAGGACTGTGTACTCGGTGCTCCATCATAGGTATTATTGGCCCACTATATTCGTAGATGCCAAAGAATATGTGAAGAGGTGTGACAATTTTCAATGCATGGGTAGGCCCGTACAAACAGATGAAATGTCACTACAACATTATATAGT
This sequence comes from Picea mariana, assembly GCA_032191745.1. Classification (NCBI taxonomy): domain Eukaryota; kingdom Viridiplantae; phylum Streptophyta; class Pinopsida; order Pinales; family Pinaceae; genus Picea; species Picea mariana. The sequence continues at coordinate 29,701 of JASDQU011103860.1, read as the reverse complement.
GTTAGAACCTTTTTACAAATGGGCTATTGACTTCATAGGGCCAATAAATCCCCCTTCTCATTGGCACTCCTACATCCTCATTTGTACAAACTATGTTATGAAATGGATGGAGGAAAAGGCACTTCTGATAGTAAATGAATAGGAATTAGTGGAATTACTCCATGAAGAGATATTTTTAAGGTTTGTGATACCACAAAAATAGTGACCAATGGAGGAACTTAGTTCACATCAAGGCTTGTCAGAGAAATGATGGAAAAATACAAGACAAATCATAGAGTAACAACACCATATCACCGTTGAACTTATTTTCCTCTAAGTCATTTATCTTTTGTATTTCATATTTACAAATTTTTTCTCTATGGAAGACAACCCCACCAATACTTAACCACTTTTCATTTCCTTCGCTGAACGACAAGATCGTGGGAATGAAACTTCTTTTTCAATTTATCGTTGTAACTTCGTCTGCTTGCAGTCTCATATTTAGTCAAATTTCAAGAACCATGGAAGAGGAGTTCAAAAATATGGTCAAAAGTTCCTTTCCATTTCTCCGTTCATCCGTCATTTCATACTTATTTTTATTTTACAACTGTGAAAGCTTGACTTCATTCATCATGTTGAAAAGTTTTTCATTCTCTGTTCGCCTGATATTCAATACTTATTCTCATTTCAAAAAATATCGTAGAAGAATAATTCCTTTCTATCTAACTCTTGATATATATCTTTCTTTGCTCCGCTGAAGCTCTTTCCCATGTCACAATAACCAAGAAAGCATTTAATGCATAGATTATGCGAATTCAGTATTTGGTTAAACATTAAAGGATTTTTATTAAATGACGTTTTCACTGATAATAACCTATTAATTTCAAAATTAAATTCCTATAACTCTTCTCCCAAAATAAAAGCTTCAGTGTTAATACTAAAAAAGAAGGATTTTTTTGTAATTGCAGAAGTATTGTGAATTCCTTGATGATAAATTTTTAAGGAAATATGGAGAGAAGAAGGGAGATATTTTGTGGTGACACACTTAATAGCTTTGCATGAGAAGACCCACATAACCATTGGTCAAAATTTTACAAGTCTTATGCTTCATTACCACCAGAAGAAAGGAATATTAATAATATCTTAACATCTGGGATAGTCTGAGTAGGGTGTGTACCATAGATATTTGATGATATGGTGCACTGATAATTTTGAAAAGGATCATAGAATTATTAAATTGAATGGATGCTCACCAATATCTCTCACACTACCCATTTCAGTCAATTTCTTAAATTGCCAAAGCCGACAAAAATTTTCAAGGTTGAAGAAGCTAAAATTTTCATTAAAGCTAAAAATGATGGTAGGTACATGTTACTACAATGTCTTGAAGACTCGGAGATAATACTAGAAGATTTATTAGCAATATGGTTCAGTCAACTAAACAAAACCTATAAAGAGATAACTTGGTTTTTGGATAGAATACTTGGATTGGAGTCTACTGCTATTATTCCTTGGTTGTCCCTTTATATTATATATTACTCTATTCAAGGAAAAATAATTTTCGATTAGTTGCGACTTATATCTACAAAAATATTGTCTCAACTATCAAACTTTAAAAAAGACATGAAATTCTACATGTCTAGATATTTGGTCTTTTCAATTGTCGACTGTCATGAATTCCAAGGGTTGCATTTATCGAAACAAGTTGACCTCAAAGTAGACCTGGTTTATACATGGTAACCAACTCTTTGGAAATAGAAAGAAATATATAATTTCTATGAAGTCTACAATTCCTTTATATCTTCTTTTAAAAGGATCATGTTTGCAATATTGTCATTGGAAGCAACTTCATTATTAGACAAAAGGGGAACATTTGAATCTAATAAAAAATATAATATAGTCTAAGTTTTTTTTCCTAAGAACCCCCAACTTATCTCCCGTTCTTTGTATCATACAAATTTTTCATAATAGAAGTATGTAGGTAGTATAGATTATGGGAAAATTTCTTTTGTCAAAGAAAGAAAAAGCAATTCATTCAATTGTCATGGAAAGTTGATGAAATCGCAATAAAAATGCTTTAAAAATCGATTGTTGTAGACATTAGACATTTAAAAATCGATGCTTTAAAAATGATTTATTTGCACCATTTAACTTATTAATGATTGTTGTAGACATTAGACGTTTTGTGTGAATTGAAAATTGATATGATATATGATGAGTTCTACAAATGATTACTCGTGCGCCATGTTTAATTGTGAACTGGGATTGATGGATTGTTAAATTGGGTTATCGTAGTTGTTGTTAATTTAGTGAGTTGCTTGGGATTGATTGTGTTAGTGTGATGTAGACACCTCCTTGTTCCTCAGAACATTCGCCAACCTTGAGACCTTAAATGGTTAAAATCAATTGGAACCTGGGATCGAGAATTACTTACATGTCCTGGAGGTCCTAACCTTGCAGGGTAGGTTGGATGGGTATTTTCTTATGTCATTTTATGATTATATTTATGATCCTTACGTTAGCATTATGTTATCTCTTGTTATGGTGGTGTTATCTGATGATTATCTTGATGAAAGGCATTGAGCGTTGTATGAATCGTATTGTTTATGCATCATCATTTATTTTATGAATGAAATGATTATGGGATATTATTTATTTGTTTTAATGTGTCGACATGTGTATCGTTATTCATGAAATAATGTGTCAGCTTTGTGTCACGAATGATTGATATTGTGTTATTATTGTTTCACTAATATATTGGATGATGTGTCAATGATGTCGCTACTATTGTGATGCTTTAATTTCCTAACGCAACAATAAAATAATTATTTTTTTTTACCTATTATACGTCACTTTGTTGTCGTCATGAAGGAGTCTTTAAATGTGGTATCAGAGAGGGTTAAACACTGGAACTTGGGATCATTATGCCTTCCACTGGGAAAATAGTTGATTATAATTTATTACTAATTAATTTGAATTGTATATGTGCAAGTAATCATGGTTATAGGACATCTTTGAGGAAGACAATGTGGCTCTGGGGTAGGATTCACGATGCCTCCAATATCATCCATTACAGAGGGGTCTAACCCTGAAGGAGAAGAACAAGTCACCAGAAATGAACAAATAGATGTGGGGGATATGGTTGGGTTGATGAGGTCATTTCATAGGATGTCAGAGTCCTTGATTAGACGTTTGGATAGATATGTGTCTAGGGTATCGGTACCCCCTGAGGGTCCACCGTGCGCCCCATACTGTACTTGTAGCATTCACCGAGAACTTGAGAAGGTCAATTTTTTGGAGTTATTGGGTGCCATGGAAGACATAGCCATCGAGGCATGGTTGGAGAAAATTACGAAGTGCTTTGAACTTCATGACTATACCTCCAACATGAAGGTTCGCATGGAAGTATTTCAGATGAAGGGGAGGGATCTTCTATGGTGGAAGATGCTCCTACCACAATTGAACATGTTCATAAAAGATGTGTCATGGGAACTGCTCGAGGATTGGTTCCGACAAAGATATCTATCTGAGGAATTCATTGAGAATTATCTCAATGAGTTCAATGCCATATGACAGGTCGGTCATACAATTCCCAAGTATGAGGCTCGTTTCATGGAGATTCTTAGGTCTACTCCCCATATGAACACCAAGAATCTCAAGGTCAACAAGTTTTTGTTTTCTCTTAACGTCAGCATTTGTGCAAAGGTTAGGATATTAATTCCTCAGACGTTTCACGATGTTGTCCAGAAGGCCCTCATATCTGAGTAAGAGATGATCAGTGGGGGTCATAGAAAGAATCCTGCAAGATCGTCGAGACAGGCCACATCTGGTGCATAGAAACATCAAACATTTGCTATAGATCCATCAGGGTATCGAGGCACATCAAGAGGATCCACGTTCACAGCACCACGACGATTGGTGCCTCAGCAGTGGACTCCCTATAGAGGACCACAACACCTGCAACAATAACGACCACAACGACAGTTGTTCAGGCCTATTCAGGCTAGTGGGCCATCGACTTCTAGTTCGAGGACCAGGAGTGTTGGACCAAATATTAAGTGTTGGACATGTGGAGAGCCACATTACCAGCGTGACTGCCCAGTTGAGAGGGATAGATTAACCAAATCAGTTGGACACACTACAGTAGGAGATTTGGGCAAGGCCCACCACATTTCATTGATTTCATGATGAGATCTAATATTTATCCCTCAACCCTTAGAACTTAACCACACTTTTACTCCCTAAATGTAATGATCCAAATACCCCTTTTTGTTCAAATGGAAAAGCAATGAAAATAATTTTGTCTAGACAATTGAGTTATCACACGCATAAAATATAATGTTGAAGGATTGTGTGGACCTTAGACACATTGCATGAAATAAATTATACTTTCATATATGATTGAATTAATGACTATTACTCTTGTGCCATTAATTTTTTTGATGTATGATGGTTGTTATGACTAGATTTTATTTCTCCATTTGATACCATTGATGCATAGTTGATTTAGAAATGGTTAGACCCTATAATTCTTGCGTGCAGTGAAACCATGATGTAAAGAATGATATTAGAGACATTAGATTACTTGTGCGTAATGAATGGATGATGTGGTGAATGAATTGTTAGACCTTATATATTTTGCGCAATGAATTAATTGATGATACTTTTGTGCCTCAACTCAAGGTGATTTATGATTTTATGCATGTGATTAGATTTCCTTACACAACAAATAAACACAATCATTTACCTTGTGCCTTCTCTTATGTTTTCATATGATGGATTAACAACCTCTACTTGTGTCATTAAATGTATTAATGAATTATGGGTTAACAACCTTTACTTGCATCATTAAATGTATTAATGTAAGAGGGATTAAAAACTTTTATTTGCTCCATTAAACTTATTAATGATTGTTGTAGACATTAGACTTCTCGCGCAAATTGAAAATTTATATTATATATGATGAGTTTTGTGAATGATTACTCGTGCGCCACGTTGAATTGTGAACTGGGATTGATGGATTGTTAAATTGGGTTATCATTGATGATGTTCATTTAGCTAGTTTCTTGGGATTGATTGTGTTAGTGGGATGTAGACACCTCCTTGTTCCTCATAACAGTCATCAACCTCAAGACCTTAAATGGTTAAAATCAATTGGAACCTATGATTGAGCGTTGCTTATGTGTCCTAGAGGTCCTAACCTTGTAGATTAGGTTGGGTAGGTAGTTTTGTTATGTTAGCATTATGTTTTCTCTTGTTATCGTGGTGTTATATGATGATGATCTTGATGAAAGGCATTGAGCACTGTATGAATTGTATTGTTTATGTGTCATCATTTACTGTATGAATGCAATGATTATGGGCTTCTATTTATTTGTGTTAATGCATTGACATGTGTATCATTATTCACGAAATAATGTGTCGGCTTTATGTCGTGAATGATTGATATTGTGTTATTATTGTTTAATTAATATATTGGATTATGTGTCAATGATGTTGGTACTATTTTGATGTTTTAATTTCCTAACGCAGCAATAAAAGAAAAATATTTGCTTTACCTATTGTATGTTTCTTTGTTGTCATAACAGTGGGGTCTTTACATGTGGTATCAGAATGGGTTGAACCCTGGGACTTGGGATCATTACGCCTTCCACTGTGAGAACAATTGATTATAATTTATCACTAATTAATTTGAATTGTATTTGTGTAGGTAATCATGGTTAAAGGACGTCGCAGAGGAAGATGACGTGGTGTTGGGGGAGGAGGTGAAACGCCTCCAGTAGAATCCATGCCAGAGGGGTATAACCCCCAAGGAGAAGAAAAAGTCATCAGATAGGAACAAATATTTGTGGGGGATGTGGTTGGGTTGACGAGGTATTTTAATAGCATGTTAGAGGCCATGATTAGTTGTTTGGATAGAGATGAGGCCAGGACACCGATACCCTCTGAGGGTCCACCATGCACCCTAGTCGGTACTGGTAGAGTTCACCGTGAACTCGAGAAGTTCAAGTTTCTTGAGTTCTTGGGTGCCACAGACAACGCAACTACAAAGGAATGGTTGGAGAATATGTATATGGGGTTTTCACTTTGTGAATATATCTTCAACATGAATGTTAGCATGCTGGTCTTTCATTTGAAGGGGAGAGCTATTCTATGGTGGAAGATGCTCCTTCCACAAATGAACATGGTCGTCGAAGACGTGTCATGGGAAATATGCGAGGAGCAGTTCCGAGAGAGGTATTTGTCTGAGGAATTCATTGAGAATCAACTCAATCAGTTCAATGCCTTATAATAGGGAGGTCATATAGTGCCCAAGTATGAGGCCCATTTCATGGATTTTCTTAGGTACTCTCCCCATCTGAACACTGAAAAATCAAAATGAAAAAAGTTTGTGTTCGGCCTTAACCTCAACATTCGTATGAAGGTGAGAATATTAATTACTTATAAGTTGCACGATGATATCTAGAAGGCCCTAATATTTGAGGAAGATATGACCAATGGGGGTTAGAGAAGGAATCCTATGAGACGGTCAGGACAATCGAGATCTGGTGTGCAAAAACATCAAACACTGGCAAGACATCCATCAAGGTATCGAGGCACATCGAGAGGATCTGTGTTCATGGCACCATGACAATTGACACCTCATCACCAGAATCCCTACAATATACCACAACACTCGCAGTAACAATAGTTCAGGCCTGTTCAACATAACAAACTAGGGTTTGAGGCTGGTGGGCCATCAAATTCTACTTTGGGGACTAGGAGTGTTGGACCGAAGACTGAGTGTTGGACATATGGAGAACCACATTACCAGCATGACTTCCCAGTTGAGAGGGCCAAAGCAGCCGAATCAGTAGGAAAAACTACAGTAGGATATTTCGGCAAGGCCCACTGGATTCATGGAACGATGAATAATTGACAAGATTAGCACTAGTCTATTGTGATCAAGACATTAGGCACCATCACTGACCAAAAATTTAGTATTTATATAGATCCAGGTGCTACAGAGAGATTATTTTTGGTGCAGTGTAAAAGAGAGTTAAGGTAAAGGAATTCGAAAAGACGAGTTAAGCTACGTGGAAATGGCTTCGAGAGCCAAACAAAAGGTTGGAGGAAAGGTTATAGGCTGTAGCCTTAACCTGGGATATTTTTTCATGAAGGCCAACCTGTACATCACGATCTTAGGATCTTATGACATCATGATCAATATGGACTAGTTGTAATCACATGAGGAAATACTTAACTATAAGACGAAACGATTGAGTTTGGTCGATGATGAGAGACACACACAAGTGATTGTAGGAAGAAACCAGTGAGTTTCCCTAAGGTTCATCTCTTCCCTATAGCTACAAAAGAGCATGCATAAGGGATGAAAGCTATATGCGATACTTGCGTTGAACGACAATGGCGTGGTGGAAGGACTAGAAAAACTTCTGATAGTACAAGAATTTGTGGACATATTCCCAGAGGAGTTACCATGGTTGGCTCATGAGAGGGAATTGGAATTCACCATTGACCTAAAATCGGGAACTGAAAAGATAACAAGAATGCCTTATCAGAAGTCAACATCTTAGTTACATGATTTGAAAATGCAATTGAAGGAGTTGTTGGACCTAGGAATTATATGTCCAAGTGTGTCACCTTGGGGTGCACCTGTTATTTTCATACGAAATAAGGATGGGTCATGGAGACTTTGCATTGACTACCATCGATTGAAAAAGGAAATGATCAAGAACTTGTATCTGTTTCCACAAATAGATGATTAGTTTGATCAAATGAAATTAGCGACGTTGTTTTTGAAGATCGACTTGAGATCAGGGTATCACCAATTGCGGATCAAGGAGGAAGAAATTCTTAATACCACATTTAAGATGAGGTTTAGACATTACGATTTTACCATTTTACCGTTTGCACTAACAAATGCCCCAGGGGAATTCATGAGCTTGATGAATGTGGTGTTATGAAAATAGTTGGACAAGTTTGTTCAAGTATTCATTGACGATATTTTGATATATTCTCAGACAATGGAAGAACATGATGAACATTTGTGCTTGGTACTACAATTTCTACGAGAAAAAAATCATATGGGAAACTGTCAAAATGATATTTTTATCAATCAAAGATTGATTATTTAGGGCATGTCATCTCCAACGAAGGTATTGTTGGGGATCCAGGGAAGGTTGAGGATATTATGGAATGGCCTGTGCCAACGAATGTCCCATAAGTACGTAGGTTAATGGGTTTAGTGGGATATTATAGACAGTTCATCGAGGGTTTTTCGAAGATAGAAAATCCGATTACAGAATTGCAAAATAAGAAAAATAAGTTTGTATGGAATGAGAAATGTGCGGAAGCATTTATAAGGCTCAAGGATTTGTTTAAGGCAACACCGATACTAAAATTCCCTGACATGGATGAGGACTTCTTGGTATGCACAGATGCATCCAAGGAAGGCTTAGGTGGAGTCTTGATGCAAGACGATTGAGTGATCGCTTACATCTTGAGAAAGTTAAGAAACCACGAGGAGAACTACGTGACACATGAGTTAGAGTTATTAGCCATTGTGTATGCCTTGAGAGTGTGGAGACACTACCTAATTGGATGGAAATTCAAGATGAAAATAGACCACGGTGGTTTGCAGCACATTTTTATGCAAAGTGACTTGAACACGCGACAAAGGTGTTTGTCAAAACTACTTAGGAAGTACGATTTTGATATTACCTACATAAAAGGAGAAGAGAATAGAGTGACAAATGTGTTGAGTCAGATACCATGCATATTTTGAGTGATACCTCTTCAAAAAATGATTTGTGAAAAGATTCTAACTATACAACGTGATGATGAATGGTATAAATAGGTTAATGAATTTATCGGACAAGACACCATGTTGGTACCAAAGTTTGGGGGATTTACTGTGGACAACGATGGATTAATGATATATAATAACTAGATTTATGACCGCCCAATGATGATTTGAGAATTTTGATCTTAAACGAAGCTGATAGAGCTATGTACATGGCTCATCCAGGAGTCATGAATATGAGGGTAGTCCTTAAACACTTATTCTTCTGGAAAGGAATGAAGGTAGACATAGTCAAGTACGTGGCGAGATTTCTAGAATGTCAACAATTGAAGGTTGATCATAGAAATCCAGAAGGATTACTACAACTACACGCTATTCTGAAATCAAAATGGGAGGTCATTTCGATGGAATTCATTGTTGGATTGCCTCTAATGGCAAGGAGGCACGACTCGATTTTTGTGGTAGTTAACACTCTGATGAAGAGTGCATATTTTATCCATGTGCATAGGATGTATCAGGTGCTAGACATAGCTAGATTTTTTATCAACGAGATAGTGAGACTATATGGTGTGCCTAAAAAAATCATATATGATCGAGGATTGGTGTTTACTAGATGATTTTGGACTATTTTCCAAGAGGCCTTGGGAAACCAAATTAATTTTAATAACACTTATCACCTCGAGATATATAGGAAGACAAAAAGAATGAACCAAATATTGGAATATATGTTGTGTATGTATGTGATGGACCAATAAAAGAACTGGGAATATTTATTTCCACTGGTAGAGTTTGAATACAACAATAGCTACCAAACCACCATTAATATGGTGCCATTTGAGTTTCTTTACGAGAGACTTTGTCTGATGCCTTTGAGTTGGGATCGACTTGAGGATGGGGTCCTAATAGAACTAGAAGCCATCCACAAAATGGAAGAGAGAATGCAAATGATAATACAAAGGATCAAGGAAGGGAATGATCGATAGAAGAGTTATGTCGATGCACATCACATTGACTGTAGTTATGAACTTGGCGATCGAGTCTTATTGCAGGTGAAACCGCACAACCGTTCGATCAAGTTTGGAAAGGGTGCTAAAATATCTCCTAGGTTCATGGGACCTTTTTATGTTGTGGAAAGGAAGGGGCACATGGCCTATCAACTAGACTTTCCTAATTCTTCGAGGCGTGTGCATGATGTTTTTCATATATATGTTTTGAGACATTATGTTAGTGATCCTACACATGTGATTGACATGAGTTCCTTGCAGGTGTCAGACAAGGGTGCTCTCTGGCGGAGCCAATCCAAATTCTGGACCATTGCATTTGAAAAGTACAATGTTGAATAGTTGATCAGGTCAAGGTCCAGTGGGATAATTATAGTCCACACTCAAATACCTGGGAGGACGCATATGATATGTGTCAACAATTTCCATTTTTGTTTGATAGCTAAACATTTAGATATTGTCAGATACGTTATTTATGCACTTGTATACTGTGAAACTTTGGGACAAAGTTTCAAACAAGAGGGTGTGTATGTAACATCCCTCTCTTGTATGCACCTTATTTGACTTATTATTTGAGGAAACTTGTGTGCAAGTGATCCGGTTCATTATATGATTTTTTGCTTCGGTTATGGATTATGATGATGAGATTGTGGATTATGATGTTATGTGATGTTATTTATGTATAGACAGGTGATATTTAATGGTTTCTCCCGAGTCTTCAGGACTCTTGATAGATTGAGGATGCTGATGGCATCGATGGACCTGCTTGGACTCCCGATCAGGTCAGGGAGTGCACTATATATGGTATGGGTATTTTTGTTTATGGATATGTGACCTATGATCAATTATATTATGATTTTGTTTATGGATCATTGACATATTTCGTTGATGGATGAAGGTTGATGATTGAATGATAATCAGACTCAAATTAGGATTAAAGGAGCCATGCATGAAAAACATAAATATTGAGGGACAGGTGTGGCAGCATCCCTGCCACAGCCTACTAGCACTCCCACCGTGGCTTGAATTCTAGGTTAACGACTACCTAGTTTGAGAGATCCACGATGCCGTGAGGGAAGACTGAGACAATGTCTCACAAAGATTATAAGGGACATACAATAAGGGAGGTTCCTTATTCCTTAGAGACCCTTAGTCTCCCATAAGGTCGCTTGATGGAGTATTGACTCCAAGGTTTGGACATCTACCAAAACCAGTCAAAGGCGAGTGGCACCCTTGGAGCACATAGTGTGTCTTGAAGGACACATCGCATAAATGAAACAAAAATAAAGGTGAGTGGCACCCTTGGAGCATGTAGTGCATATTGAAGGGCACGTTGTGATTTGTAACACTAGTGAGTCAATGAATCTAGATGCCTAGAAAACAATATTTTATTTTGATGTGGTCAACCTTGAATTTAATGTTGTATGAGTAAAGTTTATTAATTATAAAATTTCACTTAAAAAAATGCCAAGCCTAGTTGAAATTAAAGCCTATGTCTAAATAGGGTATGAGGACTAAAAATTAATTAATACTTTAATAAAAAGAGGGATGAAGAAAAATCAAATTAAGAATTTAAAGGAGAAATAATTTATCGAAGAATTAATTACTATTTGTGTGCAAAGACATGCTAATTTGGAACTTATACAAAAAGGGGAAATTAAAAGAAAAAAGGAATGTGGAACATAGAAAGGAATCTAGTCTAGAGAAATTTCCTAATTAAAACTCAACTAAGGTTTAAGAAAGGTGTCAATCATTAAATGAAATTGAGGGAATAAAGGGACAACAAGGAGCATTTTTAGGAATGCTTTTAGGTGGGTGAGGGAAATTGGAAATTGTTTTAATTAATTTTATGAATTTCTAGTGAAACTAAGGGATTGGGTGACAACTGTACAGGGAGATATTTTCCTAATTAAAATTTAATAAAAATAATTTTATGTGCAATTGTTAAGTGGTCAATAAGATAAATCTATACAAGTAATGGAAGAGAAGAGGAATGGATCACGACTAGTATGCATAAGTTTATGCTGTGGGATTTTTTTTCGTGACTGACTTTTCTTGTGGAGGTTGGGATACCTAGCTCAAAAAGAGAGTGGTAGCTCAACCTTGTGAGGTGAGTTGGGAGCTATATTTGTCTCTAGTTGTGTTGTGTGTGGCATGTTTGTGGCTCGAGGGGCTACGGGGGAAGAAGAGTACCCCTAGCATTGGATGGGAGGTACCCATGAGGTCTTCACAGTTAGCAAATGGGAGACAAGAGGGAGCACGAGCATGAAAAAACAACTTCATATTCTTCGTCTTCGATTACGGTAATCCTAAAATGAGATGGAATTTTTTTTAAGATTTAATTTGTAAAATAGCTTCTAGTGAATTCACCATCAATTGTTGTATTTATATTTGTTTGTCAAATCCTTGATAGATTTTAGGAAACTTTACAGGTCAAACACCAATCTCTTAGAGGTTTCCATTAATTATACTCCATAGTTTAATTGTTTATTAATTTCATTGGTTCCATTTAGGTGGAATGCCTCATGTCAATTGTTTAGTTGTTGGGGCATAGTATATTTTCTTACATTCGGTTGGAAGTGAGCTTTCAGAAGATATGTAACTTATGAGGAAGATTTTGTACTTATTTGGGTGTAATTGTTGTAGGTTTCTTAACCGCACACCGATATTTCATTTTAGTTGTAAGAATGTGAATCACAGGTGCCTGAGATGGTAGTGAAGGTACTACCTACTACCATCTTTTAATTTTGATCAACCTTCCTTGCCCATTTTAGTGCGATAGATTTTTACACCTCTAAAAATCTATGCCATGTGAAAATATGTCCATTCAAATTACCCTCAACCTTACCTATGGCCTTAAACCTTCGATAGAATAGCGCCTAGACCCTTCCTTCACCACCTGCGACCACTGGAGAAGAGACGGATCCTCCTTGGGATGCTTATGTGGATTCTTAAACCTCTTAAGAGTTCCTCCAATTTTTTCCTTCTTGGGGTGCCCTTTTCCTTGCCTGCTATCAACTGAGGTTTTGTTGTCTATTAGGAAAATTTTCATCTTCCCAAGCGAACTCGTAAATTGAGATTTCTGAACTTTTTAGAGATGATTGACATAGGTAGATTTCTTCAGATTAAACTCATCGATGTATCGACACCATACTTGTGATCTCGAGCTTGGTAGTTCGAGGAACCTCCCCCTATATTGAACTATGGATGGGAGCGCCTCTACTTCACCTTGATTTTCACTGGTGAACCCTAGCTCTTAGCTGCAAGTAGAACCCTGGAACTTCCCTCTCTTTTGGTATGATTCCTCCTTCTGGATCCTCATCTAATTTTGCTACAGGAGAAGGAACTAATTGTTGTGGTAGAGACTCTGCTAATTCCACTCAGAAAAATATGATAAAGGCACTGATAGCTGCATGGGTGGTGTTCGTTCTAATTCTTTTGAATCTCCTTGGGTTGGGACCATAGCCACTTAAAATTGTTCTAGCTTCGCCTTTAAAAATTTTCCCTTCCTGTTTGTTGACAATTGAAAATGTCAAAGAAGTTTTACCCGCAAAGTGTTGCAAAAGCCTATTATTATAAAAACTAAATAATACTAGGAGGTGGGACCCCCTTGAGCTATTGGAGAGTAGATCTGTTCATTTTTTATGTTGAGATGATGTTGGACACGACTCACATGGTTGATGAAGATATTGTTTGTATTGGTTATAAATCGAGCTTATGAAGGGTTGATTCCTTATGTTATTATAGCCTATGCTATTCATTAATGTCATTATTGTCTATTCTTATCACACATGCATAACCAACATGTTAGTGAAATTATATGAAAGGTGAAATACTATAACAAATGCAAAGAAAAGGGAACTATTTCTACAATACCACATGCGAATAAATTGACGAAAATGAAAAACAATTGCTAGGGGAAGATTTTAAAGATATCCTAGCTATACTACATACATGAAAAGACTTGATGATTATTTCTAAACCCTAGCTAGCAAGTAAATGGTTATGAAATTTTGATTGAATTACATGTTTAATATGCATATGGTTGAAATGTTGGTGGCGCATTTGGCAAGGTGACAATGCTAATGGTTATGCAATAGTTAATGGAATTATGTGGCCTATATACATATGGTATGTTTAGATAGATTGAACATCGATGGCTCATTTGATAAGGTGGTGAACGTTGATGGTTAGGTGATTTGTTTTGAGTTATATTATGTGAAATGGGATATGGTGATCACACTAATGGATTTTAATGTGGTGATGGTTTCGATACATGGTTGATTAGTCGTGGTAATGGAGAATGTGTTGGCATGTATTGTTGAGTTAATGAGATGTGGGTGGAGGCGATGTGCATTTACTGCACGTCGCCTTTACTCTTCCCATTGGTCGCCACCCTAGTCGGGCTATTGTTCAATCTTGCTGCTGTGTTATGCTCCGAAATTTTAGTAGGGTGGAACTACTTGACCAACTCTCGTTTTAAGAAATTTGATTAACAGATATGTCATTTTTTTTTTCCATTCATGACTTCCCTCTGGTTAAGAAATGATCATTGGCTCAGGTGTATGGGTTTGTGTTTTTCCTGAGCATTGCAATTGTGTGAAATTTTTTTTCTTGAATGAAGAGTGGATGGTTCTTCCTGTAATATTTTTTAGTTCGTAGAGGTTATTGGTCTTCCTGGTGATAACTCTCAGTTACCACCACTAGTTTACTCAGAGGGATTTTGTTTAAGTCTTGGGTGGATAGCTATCTTCATGCACTATCACTAAATCTAGTCTCTAGCTTTCTTGGGTTTAATGGTAGAAGGTTTTCTGCATTACTACGTTGTGTTTCACTTCGGCATTGGTTGTTTCCACTGCTAAGGGTCACGAAGTGAGTGTTCTGTTCTTAAATTGTCCTTGTCTTCACCTTAGTATTATAGTATCTTGGACGAAGAACATGAGGGTTATACCCTACATGCATTAAATAAATTGCTCGGCTGAAAAAGAGCCTCCCCTTTTTTTGAGTCCCTTGTCATGGATTGTTACCTGTCCGAAAATGAATCATGTCTCTCTTTGTTTCCACACAAATGGCCTCGAAATTTTCACCATTACGAGGAGTTGGCTCTGTTCCCTAGTGTTGGCTACAGAGTAGACCCTTAACCCTCCAATATCGAATTTTGTAAAGGAGATTTTCATGCCTCCCAAGTTGCTATGGGTTATCGTGGATCGAATGTATGATCGATTACTTCTGAATACGAATTTGCCCAGTTGGTCATATGGTAGTCCTATTGTTTTAGAATTGAGTTATTGCATCTGTGATGATAAGGATGAACCCTTTGCCTCCAATTGCACTTTCAAAATATACAGCCACCCTCCTTATGCTAATAGCTCAATATTTTTACTGGAAAGGGCCTCTGCCTGATTCAATTGGATGCGTGGGTAGGCATAGCTACCACAGCTTGTTCGGTTGATTGATTTTCCACAACAGTGGTGAATTGTTTTGTTGATATACAGTCACTAGTATTTGCACTAATAATTTTTGGATGATAGCTAGCATTGGTTACAAATACTTGGTGTTGCTCACGCATGTCACGGTGTGTGTATGGTATTTTGCAAAATGAAATATTGGGCATGGTAACTATGGTTTTCTTGGGGCCGAATGGTTATTGGACAGGGTAAATATAAAAAGTATATCCACTGCATCCTTGTGCTTGTTGGTTGTCTAGACATGAGTGTGCACAACATAGTCGATCACGGTGTGACTAAATCGGAGAAATCTTATATTAAATCAATGGATCAGCTGATATGTTCAGTTATTACCGTGACTATGTGTTTGTTGTGCTAAGTGGAAATGTTTCACCATGGATTTTTGTTAGCTGCGCATTGTGTGTGGTATGGATTTCTTGTTTTTCATACTTAGGGATACCCATAGATGTTTAAGCATGTTATTTATTGCAATCAACCACTAGTTCAAGAAAGCATGTTGTTGATGACAATCGTGCTGGATAGGTCATCCAGCTTTTAAATCACATTGAATTGTTTTTCTTTTACAGTGACCGAACTACATTGCCTGGGAAAATTACACTGTGCATAGATTGTGTCTAAATGGTGGTTGTTGGTTGTATGATTAATTTCCATTTCAGGCGTGGCAATTTGGTCTTGATTATTTTGGTTATTGCATACATATGTTAATGAATATAATTGCATTTTGATGGGCTCTATTGCAATAATAGTGACTTCATTATTATTTTGAGAACATGACTTTTGAGTATAGTTGTGGATTGAAGAAATGTATGGGCAGTGGTTGATTTTGATAATTACAGATTGGAAATGGGTACTATTTGTAAATTGATTATGAAATGCAGAGTGTGTAAATGAAGGGAACAAAACCTCTTGCAAATTGTATAGGATGCCCGCTATTGTGTGATGGAACTATGTGGGACATTTGATTTTGAACAGTGAACTTGTTAAATACATAGAATTATTATTTAGTAAAGTGATTGATGGTTGATGCATCTCCTTTCACAAAATGTTTTATGGATGACTTAATTAATTGCATGAACAGTAATTTTCCTTCTTCCCTTCCATTGTTTCACTTTTCGCTAATTACAAACACCGTCACCTCCCATATTCCTTTTTCACTCCATGTTATGAGATTTATTACAGTCAAGAGAATTCATGTGTTAAAATAGATGAAAGCGGCAGTGTCTTGTGTGGACTATAGTGAGGTTTTATTGGTTTGCTTTACATTTGATTGTTGTTGTCATTGAGCAGTGACCATGCATCTCCCCTTTCATTATATCATATTTTAGATCAATACAAACCCCTCACATATCCCATAACCTTGTTTCACCCCCCTTCTCATTGATTAACAATAAAACAATTTGTATGGATTGGATTGCACAAATATGATACATTCTGAGCCAAATCTATTTAATATTTTGAAGAGTTGTGATGTATGGATTTTTAAAAGACTATTTTCTAATCGATCACACATGCAGGATGAGTTTTTTCAGTCGAGGAAGCCATGCCTGAGGAAACAGAGGTAGAGGTAATTGGAACCGAGGCCCAAGAAGGCCTAGGTTCTCCATAAATTTTGACGCAGATTCCCAAGAGCTTGGCCAATTGCTTCATGTCGGATTCTTCAATTGGATTGGGCAGGGAATAGTCCAACCTAGGCTCGAAAGGCCTTCTTTTCAAGCCCCGCAAGAACCCGACATCCTTGTACCTCCTCATGTTTCATTACAACCTGAGGTCCCTAAAAAAGATGGATGGAAGGAGATTTTCCACCCAACAATCTCCCAACATCATGGCTGGCCCAACTTTTCTTTTCTTCCTCCTTCGCCAGTTAACCCCATTGCAGAAGTTGACCCTAACCACTCTCCAGTGAAATCGTCCCATGATAGCAAGAGATTGAAGACATAATCCCACCATGTACTTGATAAAAGAAAAGCCACTGCTGCCCCTTCCTCACCCTCCAATGAATCTGACAAATCCGTGTCTTCCCAGATGCAATTGAGGGACAACTGTTCCCTCGTGATCAACGAGATTATCCCTAAGGGCTCTGCATAGCCAAAGGAAAACTTAGGAAAATCAATAGGTGACAACAACAATCAATGAAGGGTTGCATCACAGATTGGGAAATATGGTTTTTAAGTTTTTATTATATCTGTTGTTTTATGATAGTTGACTTCAGGTATCTTTGGACAACATGTTTATTTTGGATATATGAGTATTATTTTTGAAATAATTTCAAATTTCATAAGTTCAAATTGCCAAAAGTAAATATGTTGATGGGAGGCACAAGGAGGTATGTTTTTCTTAACTAATGGTTATGTTATTATTGTTATGATTGTTATGAACTAAAGGGAGTCACACGGGGTTCCACCTACTAGTTACTATTTACTTTTGATCCTTATTATAATTATTACTCTTCCCCCTAACTAAAGTTAGTTGAGTCTTTTAATTAACTTAACTAATGAATTGGTTCAACTTCTTCAACCAATTTTAATTTGTTAAAAGCAAAAGGAAAGGGAGGAATAAGAGGAGGATAGAAGCATAAGCATGCTCAGGTTTTCTCTTTGAGTTTGTGTTGAGAGAGCTCAATTTTCTTTCATTCATATATTCATCAAAGCCTAATTCTCTTTTGTGATAGCAGGGTCTTATTGTAGACAACAATATTCAAGGCTAAATCAAATCATTCAGACACTTGTTTTTCAAAGATGTTGATCTATCTTTGATAATCAGTGTAGACTTGTCTGTTTGTGAATTCATTTTCATGACTGATAAAGGCTATTGTGAAGAGTCGAGTGGGAAACAATCTATGGCAAGCTGATCCAACTTTTAGAGTTCAATTTTGGTTTTTTGTCAGAGGTCCTTCTGTATGTTCCATCAGGGATGTATAAGTTTGAATTTGGTCCAAGATTTCTATATGAGATTTTGTAAAGAAAATGACTCTTTGGTGATTTGGAATGAAATAAATGATTTCTTTATGTCTCATCTATCTTGATTATCATCTTGGTGTCTTTACTTATGTTCTTACATTTATTCCAGCTAGTGTTATAGTAAGAAAATTACATAAAAAGTGAACTTCCAACAATCTTTTTTTTGATAAAATACTAGCCTAAGCACTCGTAATTAATACTTGTGAGTTAGGATGATATTTTTGTTGGCTATAAACATAGGGTGATATTCCTGTCTACTTTGCTTTAGCCATGTAAAGTTTGAAAATGCTTGAGTAAGATTAGTTCATATCTTTTTCTCAACACAGTTTCCTCTGATACACTAGGTGTTTGAAGTAGGATTTCTGAAAACCTTCGGTCTAAGTAGGGCATCTCCTTCAACGTACTGAATTTCCTGCACTAAACATGTGCATCACCCTTTTTCCCTTCCTTGTTTAAATCATGCCAGTTGAAGTGTGTGTAGTTCTTTCCCATCCTTACCTACCTAGTCAACACTATTGATGGTACTGGAACCTAATAAAGGACTTCAAGTGATAGGTGAAAGGATGTATATGCCATGTCAACAGCTTCTCACAAAATTATTAACCTTCATTCTTGAATTTTGGTTCAAAAAATTTGTTGCTTTTAATTGTCCTAGATTGGAGAATGTTATTGTTTTGTTGGTCTCTAGAACTAAGAAAAAATGATGTTTATTGTTCTTAGAATGAGAAAGGATAATGCCTTTAATTGTCAGTAGTAAGGAGAAAAGTGAATGTTTATGCTGGCCTAGGTTAATGTTTTTAATTGTCACTAGTAATGAGAAAAGTAATGTGTTGTCTTTAGAACAAGAATATTAAGGTTATTAATGCTTCATTCAATTGTTATCCTTTCATTATTTAGATGAATCAATAAAAGTGATTTTATTATGTTACTTTATAGGAGAAAGGTGGAGTACCTCTCTTGAGTTTTTTTTATTGTCTTAGATTAATCGAATGATTGTTGCATTTCATTATTTGATCTACTATTTAGCCCTCAAACCTTAGAACTTAAGCACACTTTTACTCCCTAAATGTAATTATCCACCTAACCCTTATTGTGAAAATGGAAAAGCATTGAAAAGAATTTTGTCTAGACGATTGACTTCTCACTCGCATAAAAAATAATGCTAAAGGATTGTGTGGACCTTAGACACCTTGCGTGAAATAAATTATACTGTCAGATATGATGGAATTAATGAATATTACTCTTAGGTCATTAAATTGTTGATGTATGATGGTTGTAATGACTATATTCAATTTCTCCTTTTGATACAATTGATGCATCATTGATTTAGCAATTGTTAGACCCTAGACTCATCATGCGCAGTGAAACCATGATGTAAAGACTAATATTAGAGACATTAGACTACTTGCGCATAATGAATTTATGATGTGGTGAATGAATTGTTAGACCTTATATCTTTTGTGCAATGAATTAATTCATGATATTCTTGCACCTCAACTCAAGCCAATTTATGCTTTTATGCATTTGATTAGATTTCCTTACCCAACAAATAAATACATCCGTTTACCTTGCACCTTATCTTATGTTGTCATATGATGGATTAACAACCTTTACTTGCATCATTAAATGTTTTAATGAATGATGGGTTAACAACCTTTACTTGTGTCATTAAATATATTAATGAAAGAAGGTTTACCAACTTTTATTTGTGCCATTAAACTTATTAATGATTGTTGTAGACATTAGACTTTTTGTGCGAATTGAAAATTGATATGATATATGATGACTTCTGCGAATGATTTCTCGTGCACCATGTTTAATTGTGAACTATGATTGATGGATTGTTAAATAGGGTTATCGTAGATGTTGTTCATTTAGCGAGTTTCCTAGGATTGATTGTGTTAGTGCGATGTAGACACCTCCTTGTTCCTCATAACAATCGCCAACCTTGAGACCTTAAATGGTTAAAATCAATTAGAACTTGGGATCAAGCATTTCTTATGTGTCCTGGAGGTCCTAACCTTGCAGGGTAGGTTGGGAGGGTAGTTTCTTATGTCATTTTATGATTATATTTATGATCCTTACATTAGCGTTATGTTATCTCTTGTTATGGTGATGTTATCTGATGATTATCTTGATGAAAGGCATTGAGCGTTGTATGAATCGTATTGTTTATGTGTCATCATTTATTATATGAATGCAATGATTACGGGCTGTTATTTATTTATTTTAATGCGTCGGCATGTGTATCATTATTCATGAAATAATGTGTCGGCTTTGTGTCAAGCATGATTGATATTTTGTTATTATTGTTTCATTAATATATTGGATGATGTGTCAATGATGTTGCTACTATTGTGATGTTGTAATTTCCTAACGCAACAATAAAATATATATATATTTTTTACCTATTGTAAGTCTCTTTGTTGTCTTCGATCTTTACATGTGGTATCAAAGAGGGTTAAACACCGAAACTTGGGATCATTACACCTTCCACTGTGAAAACAATTGATTATAATTGATCACTAATTAATTTGAATTGTATTCATGCAGGTAATCATGGTTATAGGATGTCTCTGAGGTAGACAAAATGGCTCTGGGGGAGGAGGTGTGATGCCTCCAGTATCATCCATGCCAGAGGGGTCTAACCCCCGAGGAGAATAACAAGTCACCAGACATGAACAAATAGTTGTGGGGGATGTGGTTGGGTTGATGAGGTCCTTTCATATAATGTCAGAGGCCTTGATTAGATGTCTGAATAGAAATGAGTCCAGGCCACCGGTACCCCATGAGGGTCCACCGTGCACCCCATACGGTACTTGTAGTGTTCACCGAGAAATCGAGCAGGTCAAT
Organism: Picea mariana; assembly: GCA_032191745.1. Classification (NCBI taxonomy): domain Eukaryota; kingdom Viridiplantae; phylum Streptophyta; class Pinopsida; order Pinales; family Pinaceae; genus Picea; species Picea mariana. The sequence continues at coordinate 8,640 of JASDQU011103860.1, read as the reverse complement.
TTTCTCGAGTTCTTGGGTGCCATGGACAACGTAGCTTCCCAAGCATGGTTGGAGAAAATTGCGATGTGTTTTTCACTTCACGACTATACCTCCAACATGAAGGTTCTCATGGAAGTATTTCAGATGAAGGGGAGGGATCTTCTATGGTGGAAGACACTCCTGCCACAACTGAACATGTTCATCAAAGATGTCTCATGGGAACTGTTCGAGGAGCGGTTTCGAGAGAGATATTTGTTTGAGGAATTCATTGAGAATTATCTCAATGAGTTAAATGCCTTACAATAGGCTAGTCATACAATTCCCGAGTATGAGGCTCGTTTCATAGAGATGCTTAGGTCTGCTCCCCATCTAAACACTGAGAAGCTCAAGGTCAACAATTTTGTGTTCAACCTTAACGCCAGCATTTGTGCGAAGGTTAGAATATTTATTCCTGAGACATTGCATGATGTTTTCCATAAGGCCCACATGGATGAGTAAGATCTGATCAGTGGGGATCATAGCAAGACTCCTGCGAGACCATTGGGATAGGCCACATCCAGTGCACAACAACATCAAACATTGGCTAGACATACATCAAGGTATCGAGGCACACCGAGAGGATCTACGTTCATGACACCACGACGATCGACACTACAGCAGTGGACTCCCTATAGAGGACCACAACACCTGCAACAACGTCGACCGCAACAATAGTAGTTTAGGCCTGTTCAGGCTGGTGGACCATCAACTTCTACTTCGAGGACCAGGAGTGTTGGACCAAAGATCGAGTGTTGGACATGTAGAGAGACACATTACTGATGTGACTGCCCAATTGAGAGGGATATATTAACTGAATCAGTCGAACACACTATAGGAGGAGATATGGGCAAGGCACACCAAATTCATGGAATGATGGATAACCACCAGGTTTAACACTAGTCTACTATGCTCGAGACGTCAGGCACCATCGCTAACCAGACCTATAGTATTTTGATAGTTTTAGGTGCTACATAGAGCTTTATTTATGGTGCAACATAAAAGAGAATTAAGGTAAGGCAGTCGAACAAGACGAGTTTAGCTACATGGAAATGGATTTGGGAGCCAAAAAGAAGGTTGGAGGAAAGGTTATGGGTTGTATCCTTAACATGGGATATTTTTTCATGACGACCAACCAGTACATCACGATGTTAGGATATTATGATGTCATGATCGGTATGGACTAGTTGGAATCACATGAGGCGATACTCAACTGTAATATGAAATGGTTGAGTTTGTTCTATGATGAGGGACAAATACGAGTGATTGTAGGAAGAAACCAGGAAGTTTCCATAAGTTTCATCTTTTCCTTATAGCTACCGAAGAGCATGAAAAAGCGATGAAAGCTATATGCGATCCTTGTGTTGAACAAAAATGGCATGGCAGAAGGACTAGAAAACCTTCCGATAGTACGAGCATTTGCGGACATATTCCCAGAGGAGTTACCAGGGTTGTCACCTGAGAGGGAATTGGAATTTACCATAAACCTAAAACCAAGAACTGAATCAATAGAAAGAATGAGTTTTTGGATGTGGACCCCTGGGTTACATGAGTTGAAAGTGAAACTAAAGGAGTTGTTGGACCTAGGACTTATACGTTTGTGTCACCTTGGGGTGCACCTGTTATTTTCATAGAAAATAAGGATGGGTCATGGAGACTCTACATTGACTACTATCAATTGAACAAGTAAACGATCAATAACCAATATATGTTGCCAAGAATAGACGATCGGTTTGATCAAATAAAAGGCACGACATTGTTTTCGAAGATCGACTTGAGATCATGATATCACTAGTTATGGATCAAGGAGAAATACATTCATAAGATTTCATTTAAGATGAGGTTTAGACATTACGAGTTTATCGTTTTACCATTTGGACTGACAAATGCCCCAGGGGTATTCATGAGCTTGATGAATGGGGTGTTCCATGAATACTTGGACAAGTTTGTTCAAGTATTCATTGACAATATTTTGATATATTCTCAGATGATGGAAGAACATGATGAACATTTGCGCTTGGTACTACAATATCTAAGAGAAAAACAATCATATGGGAAACTGTCGAAATGCTCCTTTTATCGATCAAAGATTCATTAATTAGGGCATGTCATCTTCAACAAATGTATCACTATGGATCCAATGAAGGTTTATGATATTATGGAATGGTATGCACCAACGGATGTCCTAGAAGTACGTAGGTTCATGGGTTTAGTGGGATATTATCGACGGTTCATCAAGGGTTTTTCAAATATAGAAAATCCGATTACAGAATTGCAGAAGAAGAACAAGAAGTTTGTATGGACCAAGAAATGTGTGAAAGAGTTTTGAAGTCTCAAGGAGTTATTGCGACAACACCAATACTAAAAGTCCCTGTCATGGACGAGGAGTTATTTGTATGCACAGACGCATCCAAGGAAGGCCTAGGTGGATTCTTCATGCAATATGGTTGAGTGATCGCTTACATATCGAGAAAGTTAAGAAAGCATGAAGAGAACTACGCGATGCATGAATTGGAGTTATTAGCCATTTTGTATGCATTGAGAGTGTGGATACACTACCTGATTGGATGGAAATTCAAGATGAAAACAGACCACGGTGGTTTGCAACACATTTTTACGCAAAGTAACTTAAACACGCGACAAAGGCATTTGTCGGAACTGCTTAGCGAGTATGATTTTGAGATTGACTACATAAAAGGAGAAGTGAATAGAGTGGCTGATGTGTTGAGTCAAAGACCACAAAAATTATTCATGAAAATATTCTAACTATACAACATGACAATGCATGGTATAGAGAGGTTAAGGAATTTATCAGACAAGACACCATGTTGGTAGCAAAGTTTGGGGGATTTATTGTGGAGAACAATGGATTAATGATATATAATAACTAGATTTATGTACCTCCCAATGACGATTTGATAAGTTTGATATTAAACGAAGATCATAGAGATGTGTACATGGCTCATCCAAGAGTCACAAAGATGACGAAATACCTTATTCTTCCAGAAAGGAATGAAGGCAGACATAGTCAACTACATGGTAAGATGTATAGAATGTCAGCAATTGAAGGATGAACATAGAAATCCGACAAGATTACTACAAGAAAATGCTATTTTGAAATCAAAATGGGAGGTCATTTCGATGAAATTCATTGTTGGATTATCGTTGATGGAAAGGAGGCATGACTCGATTTTTATGGTAGTCGACACTCTCACGAAGATTGTACATTTTATCCTGGTGCATACGACGTATCGAGCACCAGACATATCTAGATTTTTTATCAGCGAGATATTGATACTGCATGTCTTGACTAAAAGGATCATATCCGATCGAGGATTAGTGCTTGCTGGACGATTTTGGACTAGTTTCCAAGAGGCCTTGGGAACCCAAATTAATTTTAATACTGCTTATCACCTCGAGAAAGATGGGAAAATAGAAAGTATGAACAAAATATTGGAATATATGTTGCGTATGTACGTGACGGACCAAAAAAAACATTGAGAATATTTCTTTCCATTGGTAGAGTTTGCATACAACAACAACTACCAAAGCACCATTAAGATGGCATCGTTTGAGTTTCTTTATGGGTGACCTTGTCGGACATGTTTGAGTTGGGATCAAATTGAGGATGGGGTCCTGTTACGACCAGAAGCAATCCAAGAAATGGAAGAGAAAATGAAAATGACAAGAAAAATCATGAAGGCAGCACATGATCGGTACAAGAATTATGCCGATGTGCATCGCGTTGGCTATCGTTATGAAGTTGGCGATTGAGTCTTCATGGAGGTCAAAACTCACAAGAGTTTGATCAAGTTTGGAAAGGGTGCTAAACTCTCTCCTAGGTTCATGGGACCTTTTGAGGTTGTGTAAAGGAAGGGGGCTGTGGCCTATCGACTAGCCTTTCCTAATTATTTGAGGTGTATGCATGATGTTTTTCATGTATATATTTTGAGACATTATGTTTTTGATCCTACACATGTGATTGACATGAGTTCCTTGCAGGTGTTGGACGAGGGTGCTCTCATGATGGGGCCAATCCTCATTCTAGACAATCACATTCAAAAACTATGACATCGAACAATTGATCAGGTCAAGGTCCAGTGTCACAATTATAGTTCACAGTCTACTACCTGGGAGGATGCATATGATATGCATCAGTAGTTTCCTTTCTTGTTTGATAGGTAGACATTCAAATATTTTCAGATACTTTATTTATGCAATTTTATACTGTGAAACTTTGGGATGAAGTTTAAAACAAGAGGGGGTGTATGTAACATCCCTCTCTTACACACACCTAATGTGACTTATTCTTTGAGGACACTTGCATGAAAGTGAACTGGTTCATTATATGATTGTCTTCTTCGATTATGGATTCTGATGATGAGATTGTGGATTATGATGTCATGGTATGTTATTTATGTATAGACATGTGCTATTGATTGGTTTCTTGTGAGTGTGCAAGACTCTTGACAGATTGAGGATGTTGATGGCATCGATGGACCTCCTTGGACTCCAGATCGATTCAGGGAGTGGACTGTATATGGTTTCGGTAATTTTTTTTATGCATATGTAACCTATGATCGGGTATATTATGATGTTGTTTATGGATTGTTGATATGTTTCATTGATGGATGAAGGCTGACAATTTCTTACTAATCAGACTCACATTAGGAGTAATTAATTCCATGCACGACAACCATAGATATTGAGGAAGAGATGTGGTAGCATCCCTACCACAGCCTACTATCCCTCCTGTCGTGCCTCAAATTATAGGTTAAAGATTACATAGTTTGAGAGATCCATGATGCCATGATGGAAGACTAAGAAAGTCACTCACAAAGATTGATGCACAATAAGGGAGGTTCCTTATTCCTTAGAGGCCCTTAGTCTCCCACAAGGTCGCATGATTGAGTATTGACTCCAAGGGTTAGAAGTCTACCAAAATCAGTCAAAGGAGAGTAGCACCCTTGGATCACATACTGCATCTTGAAGGGAACGTCACATAAATGAAACATGAATAAAGGAGAGTGGAACCCATGGAGTGTTATAATATGAAGGATTGTGGTCATTTAACCATTGACAATACCCTTGTCACCAAACCCTATGCCAAATCCACCCTCCAAGCACCTTGACCTTGACATAGAAAAGAATCCTAGTAGAAATTCAATAGCCGAGAGAGGCTAATGCACCGAGCAAGAAGTAACCAAGATGATCTGATAGTCTCACCCAAAAACTGGCGCGACACCTTCACCAGGACTTGTGCACAAAACTACTGGACTACAGTGCACAAACACTACTCTTTGCAATTCTGAGAAGTGTGAATAATGAGAGACTGGCTCCCTGTATTTATAGTAATTCTAGCAAGATTGCCTGGGCCAACTTCTCCTTCTGGGTAATAATTAATTCATATTAATTATATTTCTACAACCGACATCTTGTCTAGGGTTTCCTTCATTTCTTTTCTTCCTTTCAGAACATTCTAATCTTGTCAAAGGTCACAATAGAGGTTCATACCTCCTGAAGCTACCATAATATCAACACTCCCTCCTAGTTATGGAGGTATGGTCTTGAGCACAAGCAAACCATTCAATTGGTAGTATCACAAGCACTGTCATTATTATCCAATTGGATAATCTCCTATGACAACTAGTACAATATCAATTGATAGAACACACCTATGTTTATCCATGGTAGTACGCAACTACTCAAACCATCACACATAGTCACAAATAGTGGAACAAATCCACCACAGTAGTATATCTCTACTGTCTGGAGACATGCAGTCTCCATAACAATCATCTGATGCCAACCTTAAACTGAATCATCTGGGCCAATATTTCACTCACGTCTGTGAGATATGAAAGAATATCCGCCCTCAGAGTAAAACAATGAGATATCTAGACTATTATTCTCAAGTAAGGAAGAATAATTGTCCTGTCTTCTGAACCTAGACCATTCCCCACCTTGGGCCATTCTTTCTACACTAATCAAAGTGCACCCTGGAGAGAATGTATAAACCCTAAGGAATGCCTGTCCCTGATTGTTGAGTCTGAACCATTCCTCACCCTGGGCCATTCCTTCTACACTAATAAAAGTGCACCTTGGAGAGAATATATAAAACCTAAGGAATGACTGTCCAGACCATTTCCCTTGTTAACCACAAGAGAAAAAGACTATCCTGTATCGACCTCCAAAACAAACCATTCCTCATGTTAACCACAATGAGAAATCGTTGTCTGGCGAGGTGGACCAGTCTTCTTGAGTAACCCTCAAGAAGAGAGACGGCCCTAGACCACTCCCCATGTTAACCACAATGGAAATTCATTGTCTATGATACATCAAAAATCTAGACCATTTCCCATGTTAACCACAATGGGAAATCATTGTCCGTCAGAAATCTCAAGCCACTTTCCGAACATGAAAGAATCTATCCAAGTTGGACTATTTTTCAATCTCAAAAAATAAATGTTTTCAATAATATTTTAAGTGCTCCCTCCCATCCTGGAGAGTTATTTCTTCCCTTTCAGCTGAGGGAGTTATTTCCACAATTGCCATCTTCTCTCAGAAATATGCAAATTTTATTTTGGATAGAGGCTTTCTCCGAATGTCTACTATCTGATCATCTGTGGGGATATACTTGAGATTTACCTCTCCTTCCTAGACTTTATCTTGTATAAAGTAGTCTTTGATCTCAATTTGTTTCGATCTTTCATGAAACATGGGATGTTCTGATAATCTTATACAACTCTGATTATCACAATGTATTATGGTCGATTCTGGAATCTGATGAAATAAATCAGAGATTAACTTCCTTAGCCATATTTCTTATGTGCATGCTTCACATGCTATGATATACTCTGCTTCTATTGTGCTGAGTGAGACAGACTTATTTTTCCTACTACCCCAAGATATCATAGTGGAGCCCAAGTTGAAACACATGCCTGAAGTGCTCTTTTTGTCTTCTGCACTTCCTGCCCAATTTGAGTCTGTGAATCCATGAAGTTGTATATCATTCGGTGCAGTATATCTCAAGCCATAGTTTATGGTTCCATGAATATATCTTAATACATGTTTTGCAGCTATCAAGTTCTCATGTCTCGATTCCACCTGGAACTGGCTTAGTGTATTCACGGAAAAACAAATGTCTGGTCAAGTATTTACCAAATACATCAATGACCCAATTAGTTGTCGATATAGAGATGGATCTACTGGATCAGAATCTGTATCCTTTACTTTTCTTATATCTGTATTCATCGGAGTGTCCATGGAATTAAAATCCATCATTCCAAACTTCTGAAGGATCTTTATTGCGTACTTTCCTTGTCCAAGGAATAATTCACCACGCTTATGCAATACTTCTAGTCCCAAGTATTAATGCATGAGACCTAGATCTTTCATATCAAATTCAGAATCTAGTTCCTTATTTTGTTGGATGATGAGAGACTCTTCACCTTTTATGAATAGATCGTCAACATATAGTAGTATAATTACAAGTGCATTGTCCACGACTTTGTAATAGAGGTTTGGATCTGCATGACTCTTGGAGAAACCAAGTCTTGTTAAATAGCTATCCATTCTGTCATACCAAGCTCTTGGAGCTTGCTTGAGTCCATATATGGGTTTGTTCAATCTGCAAACATGAGTGTCTCTGGAATGTACCTCAAATCCTTGGGGTTGTTCAATATAGATTTCTTCTTCAATTGCTCCATTGAGGAAACTTGTATTTACATTCATATGTTGTAAGTTCCATCCCATGGAAGCAGCAAGAGATATAATATCTCTGATGGAAGTATATATAGCCACCAGAGCAAAGGTTTCTTCATAATCTTCTCCCTCCTTCTAGGAGAACCCTCTAGTTACAAATCTTGCCTTGTATTTATCCACGCTTTCATCTGTTGCATGTTTGATCTTATATACCCATTTTGAAGTTACCACTGATTTCTCTTTAGGTCTCGGTACGATTTCCCATACTTCATTCTTCATAATGGATTGATGTTCTTCCGTCATAGCTTCTTTCCATTGTCCCTTTTGAACTGCTTCTTCATGTTAGAAAAATAGGACCGTGGAGCAATAAAATAAAACAAATGAGGAAACAAAACACAAAATATACACAATACAATAGAGACACAGATTTACATGGTTCACCTAGTGTGGGCTACGTCCACCAGAGAAATTTCCAGGTCCTTCCTTTATTATTATCTAGCATATGAAGGGATATAACCTACAACAAACCCGTTGTAATTTCCTCTTCTTTCTCTCACAGTCTCCTATCTCAGAATACAATATTCGCCATCAACCATAGCTGCAATACATTTCCCTCATAAAAGAGGGTTTCCTTCTAGGGAAAAAAACCCTAACATAATCTCTATATTTAGATCTGCGACCTTCTAATGAATGGTCCAGATTTACAATGAAATTACAATATACATTTACAGGGAAGAGTGTACACACTTCTGGGGTGTAAATACTTCATGGGATATAAACACGGCTGAAAGTAAAAGACCTCTGAATCAGTAAGATAATCAGTCTCCACAACGAACACTTCAAATGTGGTAGGTTCTTCATCTAGAAGCTTCGTCATGTATCCTACTGTTGACAGGCGAAAATGACCGTCCGTCAATTGGG